>PNEQ01044135.1:5465-41478 GCA_003012365.1 Medauroidea extradentata
TGCACTCGGGGTGCTGCGCAGCACATGGTGAGCCATCACCACTTCGGACTGATAAGGTTGTACATTGTCATTATTAGAAATACTGTTGATTGGATATATGACTGAATTTTATTGTGATTTATAGTGTTTAATTAATTGATGGTAGACTTTTCTTGTGCTTTAATTGTCAAAGTTAATTAACGTTTCTGTGACACAGGAGTAATTGTGTGCATAACTAATTGTGTTGTGAGAGTTCTAGTTGATTACTGTTTTGTGTATTTCGTACCCTGACCCGACGAAACCTGACCTGAGCGGAGGGGAGTCGGGATTGAGGCCTTCGGCCGAGGTAGCTCCCCCCACAAACACCCCACTCAAGACCTACTCGAAGAAGTCTCCTCTGGTGCTACCTGCTGATTATGCCTCGCCCGCCGCTCCACGTCAGGATGATCCAGGGAGTGGCCCAGGGTTCTCCACCTACTCGGTGACCCTCTCCGGTTTTGAGACCCCTCGGGACCCTCGCACTGCTTCCCAGGGTGGACGGAAAAGCCGCTCCAAGTCTCGTGGACGCCGCTCGACTTCACAGACCTCCCCGGCTAACAGCCCCGACGAATCAGCTTCTGACTCGACAGGAATGTCCAACGTCAGAGACCGCTCTCCGACAAATTCTCACCAGACTACTGACACGTTACCTACTGTAGTACTGCCGGACATGCCTGACCTTTCGGATGTTCAGGCCGCCCACCAACAGGTCCAAGATCGGCGCCTCTGGTTGGAGCACACTCTAAGAGGCCTCCCAGACAACCCATCTGTCAGTATGCTACGAGACAAGATGTTACATCTATCCCACTCCTATCGCTCTGCATCTCAGCCTACCCCCCATTCTACCGCCTCTGCTGCAGATCCTGCTGCTTAGGTTGCTACTATTGTTACAACAGCCTCGACTTCTCCTACCTTGACGCAGACGCAGGCTGTTCTGCCATCATCACACCATTTCGCCACTACTTCTCAACAGCTGGGTGCCTTCCATCCTCCCCATCAGACACCGGCTCCGATCTTCTGTTACAGCCTCACCTCTACTACAGCGGGTGGTCACCAGTTTGCATCACCTCATTTCCGTCCGGCTCCATTGTTTTCACTCGCTGGTTCTCAAGTTCTGGATAGTCAATATCCCCCTCCATTTCAGCCACCACGCCTGCTTTCTGCACCGTTGCCTACATCTCAACAGTTCTACTACCTGCCTTCTCAGCCCTCACAGCCGCTTTCCTATCATTACTCTCAGGATTCTCAATATCCCCCTGCATTTCAACCGTTGCCGACTCACATGTTTCTCTCCGCATCAGCCGTTGCTGCCCTCCTGTGTGACCCACTCATCTGCATCTGTCGCGACGTCGGCCCCCTCTTCTGCACCTTCCATCGTCGCCACCAGCACTGCGGTTCCCGACCAGGAGGTCATCCTTGAAGACATCGGAGCGGATCCTGATGCCGATGACCAGGCCATGCAGACATCTCAGACCGACCTCCCCTCCCCGGCTGAACCGGCTGATGAATTGGAGGGCTTTGTCATCCCGAAGAAGTCGGCCCGTAGGCCCGCCCGTCACTTACACTCTACCGACAACAATGTGGCCCTCACTAATAGGTTTGACCCACTGACAGATAACTCTTCTGCATTCATGGACTCTGTTTCCGACACTTGTGCTGCACCCCCTGACCGTGCCAACCACTCCATTCCCGCACGCCCATCTGCCGTTGACTCTACCACTTCACAACCCTCTCCTTCTACTTCGCACCTGCGTCGGCCACCTCCTCCAGCTCCGGTCAAACCCACCCGAATGCCCCCCATCTCCTGTCTAGTATCACCTGCTTCCAAACCATTCCTTTCTGCTGCCCGCCTCGAAAAGGACCTCAAAGGCTAACTCCGTATATCCTCTGTTGGTGACCGTACATCCTTTTACACCGATAACTCCCATGACCATGAATTCCTGTTTCAGAAACTGGCTTCCCTCGGCTATCGACCCTTCACTTTCTTACGCCCTGACGAAAAAGTTGACCGTATAGTTATCTGCCGCCTTCCTCTAACCGTTACACCTGAAGAACTCCGTACACAACTCCTCGATATTGACTTTCCGGTTGGCACTGTAACTAAAATGCGGGTGTCCCCCACCGCCACGTCTCAACCGTTTCTGGTCTCCACTACTCGACTCGGGGGTGCAGCACCTTTTTACCGACTCAAGACCTTAGGCTGCTGGGTGGTATCCGTCGAGAGGTACCAAGGCTCTGGGAGGGTGCCCCAGTGCTACCGGTGTCAGGGGCTGGGCCATTCTTCAACTCGATGCCACCGGGACCTGGCATGCTTCAAGTGTGGAAAGGAGCACTGGAGCCGCACCTGCAAGGCGAAGCCGTCGGAGAGTGTGTCAACTGCAGCGGTGCCCATATTGCCACTTCACTCACCTGTCCTTCTATCCAGGCTTACCTCCATCGTCACCCACTGTCTGCGCCTACCCGCTCTACCCCTGATGCTCCCCCTGTTCGCCAACCTGTCCCTGATGTCACCTCTCACTGCACTTTCCCTGCACCTCGCACTAATGCATGGACCAAACCTCTGTCTCTCACCTCCAATCCTACTCCTCCCGAGCCTCTCTCAACTACACCCCTCGCATCTCGCCCCAATGCCTCCTCATCTATCTTGCCTCCTCCACCCTCTCACCATCCTTCTCCACCCGATGATCTCCTTTCTATCTCCACCATGTTTCAGGACTTCCTCGCCTTTTTCCGCTCTTACCTCCCCGTCATCCGCCGCACTCTTCTTGCGTTTTCCCGCGCCCGTTCTCCTGCCGAAAAACTAGATGTCCTTTTCCAGGCCCTCCTGTCTGTCCTTGATGGCCCTTCCCCCTCCCTTAAAGCTTTCACTTGTAATACCTTTTCCCTTCCCCCAAACTGCACGAACTCCACTCTCTTCTCCTTTCTCACTCTCCCGATGTCGTGTTCCTTACCGAAACCTGGCTTCATCCTACCACTCCCCTCTCCATCCCTGGGTATGTCATCCATCGCGCCGACCGTGACGGCCGGGGTGGTGGTGTGCCACTCCTGATCTGTTACTCTATTTCCCACCACCGCCGTTGCCTGCCTCCTTCCGCTGCGACTGAGGCGGTCGCCGTGTGGGTTCATGGTGCTCCTTACGCCGTCACCCTTATCTCTGTCTACTTGCCCACTCAATTCCCCTCCACTGTCGCCGACATTGAAGCCCTCGGTCGCCTCGATGTACACGTCGTGGCGGCCGGGGACTTTAATGCTACCCATCCCGCATGGGGCTGTCCCGTCTCCAATCGGAGGGGGACTTCCCTCCATCGCTTCCTCCGGCGTTCCCACCTCTCTCTCCAAGCTCCCGCCACACCTACCTTTTTCCCCTCCCAACTTCGGCGTCTTCCCTGTATTATTGACCTCGCTCTTTCCTCTAACCTCCCGGTCCTGTCTGACCTCCGCACTTCAACTTCTGGCTCCTCCGATCACCTCCTGGTCCATTTTACCATTCACTACTTCCCCTTTACCAATCCACACCTCCCCCGCTTTGACTTCTCGCGTGCCGACTGGCGTGGATTCTCCTCCATCTTATCCGACAGTATTGGCTTGACTGTTTCCTTTCATACTCCTGCCGATGTTGACTCCCACGCGTTGTCCCTCACTCATGCCATTTCCTCTGCCGCTGATGCCCACATCTCCCTCACCAATCCCCGCGCACTCTCTGCTACCCCATTCCCAACCTACATCCGAGACGCCTTGTCTCTGCAGAACCATTTCCGCGGCCGGTGGCAGGCATCTCGCGACCGGTGGTATCGACGCTTATACGTCGTACTACGCGGGAGGTGTCGGCGGCTGGTCGCGGGGTGGCTCGCCGCCCGGGAGACTCGGCGTCTCCAGGACCTCTCAGCGACTTCTGGGTCCCTCTGGTCTCACCTTCGCCGTCTCCGTTCTGTCCCCACCCAGATTCCTCCACTCACCACTCCTGCCGGCGTTGCAGAATTTGCCCTCGACCGTTCCGCCGCCCTCTCCTCTTACCTTCATTCCACCTTTGTCTCTGCCAATCCCACCAACCTCTCCTCCTCGTCTTCGGACGACGAGGACCACCCTCCTCGTCTCCCTGCCCACGTCACTCTTCCTCTTCTTCCTCCCGACCTGCCCTTCCCCCTCACAACTCCTGCCGAAATTCGCCCCTTGCTCGCTTCCCTCCGCCCTTCCACCGCCCCAGGTTCCGACAACCTACCTGCTCCGATTCTGCGTGCCTTGCCTCGCAAGGCCGTAGTCTTCCTCACTCGCCTTATCAATGCCATCCTTCTCCTCTGTCATTTCCCGTCGGGCTGGAAAGCCTCTATTGTCGTCCCCATCCCCAAACCTGGAAAACCCCCATCTCTCCCCTCCTCCTGCCGCCCTATTTCCCTTCTTCCCATCCTTGCCCGTCTTCTACCCGCAATCACTGCCTCCAATCTCCTTCCGCCACACCAGTTCGGTTTCCGCCCATCCCACTCTACTTCCCATGCCATTGCCCGTGTGGAGCACCTGGTGGTGCATGGCTTCTCCCGACGGCAACACACGGGCATGGTACTCCTCGACCTTGCCCGCGCTTTTGATTCAGTCCCACATGCCCAACTCATCTCCCGCCTCTCCTCCACCAGTATCTGTTGAGCTTAGAAAGCACACTTTCAATTGTTCAACACAGTTCGATAACATTTTGGTTACTAAACGATTTTGATTGGTTAATACATGTCTATACTGATATGAAATTAACTGAAAAAAGTAAAAAAAGTGCGATGAATGGTCAGTATGTACTGTACAAATTGTTGCAGAAGAATAATTATCAGTGCAAAGAAACAGATTTCAATTACCTAATGCTAAACAAAGCAGAGAATGGCATTAAACTACTTGCAGAATAATTTTCTATTACTTGAAGTGGGAATGGCATTAGTTTTAATGACACACGTCATTATAACCAAACATACTTATTCATTACTTTATACATTTCTTTACAGAAGGTTTATGTTTACTGCAAAATTCACATTTTCTTTATGTTTTATAGTACACTGCACGTTGACATTCTTTCTTCTTTTAAATACATAAGCACAAACTTTTCGAGCTACTTTCTCATCTGGAGCAAAAGGCAATTCGCTTTCGTTTACATACACTACTTCTTCTACAGGTGTAGTTTCCATTTCTTTATTTACTAAAAAATAATGTAACACAACTAGGGTCTCATTTCTAATACCACTGTTCTTTCGGACGAATCAAAATCTATTAATTTACCATTGTCATCTTTAATTTCTACCACAATATCTTTCACTTGAGCTATTTGTACTGGAAAAAATAAAGGACAGGTGGGTTCATAATATATAGTATCTATAAAACCAAGTGTTGTTCTTGGCTTGAATGTTGCAATTATGCTAGTTTCTCGATGGTTATATTCATCATGTTTCATTATCATTCCATTTGCTAGGTTGCAGTGGATGTTTATCGTTTCAAGTGGGATAACATTTGGTATAGTATCACCTTAGTAGTATTTGTGTTTTTCTAAGACTTTATTTTCTGTGAAGCCCCAAACTTCTCCTTTTAACAAACTGCAGATCAAACACACATTTTACCTTCACTCTGTTTTAAGCCTTTATTTATTATTATTTTTCTCAGTATCTCCCATGGTAACCAAGTCGAATGGAGGAATTGTTTTAATAGTTTTTAGAAGCTCTTGTAAGCTGTATTGACCTACTGGAATTTCAATTAGTTTCCTCACATCCTGCATTTTTAAAATAGAATAGGTTTTGTAATTTTGTAATATTATGGGCTAGATATGTAGTGTAGAACTGAACTAAAGCAACAGAGTGCTCTTCTGTTTCTAAAGGATAATTGAAGCCTTTTCTTTAAGACTGATTTCTTACCACTCAGTTTGAATACTTTACTCATTTATTAACAAATGAAAAAAAAATTAATAAATAAATGAATACTCAACAAAACAGGAAACTGAAAGAATTCGATTGGGATATTAAAATATGGATACCGGACAAGATAGTTACAACCAAACGTCATGGTGAATTGCTTCCTGATAACATACGTTGTCTGATAGTGGGGGTCAGTAACTGTGGTAAGACCACTCTTGTAGATAATTTTATGTATGCTCCAGGATGGTTGGACTTTGGTACTCTCTATGTGTGTTCAAAAAGTTTAAAATCAACCATAATATATTGCTTTAAGGGAGGATACAGACGCAGTCGCAAAATTAATTAATGAGCCGATGGCATACTTCTTCCCTTTAACTGCAGAAATGGTTGATGTAGATAGGTGTTGTACTGACAGTCGTAGTTTTTGATGATGTCATTCTTGATAATCAAGACAGAGTGAGAGATAATTTTACTCGTGGTAGGCGTAAAAGTATTGATTGCCTCTATTTAGCTCAGACGTACTCGAAAGTACCAAAACAACTTTGAAAGAGAAAATGCCAACTTTCTTTGCATATTCAGGCACGACGGTACAAATCTTAAACATATTCACAGCGATTTTGTTGGAGGTGATATTTCTTTAGAGAAATCTAGGGAAAATTGTTCAAAATGTCGGGATCTCGACTATGGATTTATTACAGTTGATACGAGTCGTAAGTTAAATGAGGGCAGGTAGGGTAATAAGATAAAAGTCTTAGTTTTCATTAAAATAAATTTTGCCTTTTTTACCTCTATTTTTAATGGTTACATTTCCATTAAAAACTAACAAATTTTACTATTTCTAAATATATTTATACACCATTACCATTTCGATAAATACAGTTTCATCGTTTGGTACATTGTACTTTTTTGGAATTTGAAAAAAAATAATTTAGCATCAGGTCCTGTGCCAAAAGGGTTGTACCAGTCAACTTTTACCAAACTATGGTATGCTTTCATAATTTTTAAATATATTTTTCTGGCATGATTACTACTACATGTATCCATCCATCTCTCATAAAAGTATATTCAGTTTGTTATCACCCAGCTATAATATTTTTTCCGTCGAAATATATTTTTCTACTAAATGAATAATATTATTTCTTTTATTTTGGCAAACTCTAAATTAACTGTATCATTAGGCGCAATATGAAGTCCAACATTGATTGCGTCACTTTTTGATTGCGTCACTTTTTGATTTAGGCACATTTTGATTTAGGTAGGGTAGACTCGGCAAATTTGGCAGTAATTTGTGTTTGATGCGATTATTAAAAATATTCTGCCTCAATTATTAAGGTGAAAGCCCATTAATTGATTAAACAGCACTAATTTAGTACATTCTGGCAGTAATACAACATTTTAATAATATTTAAAAAATTATTTTCTACATTTACAACACCTTAGCAATAATCATGAAATGACTCACAACAAGGGTAATTTGGCAGTAGCACGTGGGTAATTTGGCATTAAAGAAATAAATCTACTCTGAACACACTACACTTAATTCCCAGTTCGCAAATAGTCACTGTCAAACTCACACAACTAATGACACTAATTTTCTATATTTTAAGCTAACTGTAAAGGAAAAACTTTTTTTTTTGTAGTGGTTACAGAATATTTTGTTAGTATGGATTTAATAAAATAAATATTTTGTAGTGTCCACCAAACTTTATTTGTGATCACGAAATAATACCTACATTTACCTATATAAACATTTTAGTAGACATTACAAAACTGTTTATAGGTCACCACAAAAATATTTGTTGAGCTCTATGTTTACAAACAACACAGTTCTTACAAGTGCACTTTTATTTTGATTTTTAGTCTGAATCATCAGTTTAACCAAGACATTCAAAATTGCGACGATATCGCTTGGGACCTTGGCAAATGTCATGATTCCAAGAATAACATTTAACACAGTGTATCCACGATTCACCATTCTTGTCATTGACAAATAATCCTCGACACCTCTGACAAATGTCTTTCTTGCTCTTATGTGAGTTAACTCCACTGGTGGACAGTTTCATCTGAATCTCTTCTCTTAAACCAGCTCTTCTTTGGAGTCTACTTTGTTGTAGGACTGGCGCAAGGCGTAGACCAACTGGCATTTCAACAGCGGATGCAGGGTAACATTGTTGTTGTTTCACAGTAGTCGTAGGCCTACATTCGTCCAATGTATCAAAAACACGCGCCATCTTTGCTGCACTTTTTCTTTGTTGAACACGACGAAACTGTCGAGGAAGTAGCATTTCTGAAACTTTATCTTGCAAACTTGGTGTAGGCTCACTGTGAATTTCTGAAGGGCAGTACACTTCTTTGGAGAGGGTATTTTTGTCAAATGGGAATACACCAGTATGCTTAAAGCCATTGGTTATGTTTCTCATGTTGGCTGCATCGAGAAAAACCCCAATAAAAATACGAAAGAAGTATTTTCTTGTAGGCTTCCTCCCTTCTTTGACCAAGAACTCTTTTACTGATTTTTTCCATGCCACTTTCATGGACTCGAAAACTGACACATCAAGTGGGGTGTGCGTTGTGTGCGATAAAAAAATCAGAAAGATGATTTTTTTCCCTCCCTGAACTTCATAAACTCTACAGACAGGTGACTGCAGTGTGAATCAAGGATAATGACGACAGGTCTAGCTGAAGGAATATTTTCTTCAAAGTGACGCAAGAATTGAAGAAATATCTCGGAATTTATCCACCTATTCGGAGTGAGTTTGCCAGTGCATTTAGTTTCAAGTCATCAGATAATCTTTGTCCCTTGAATATTGTTAAGCAAGGGCCAGCAGTTCGTCCTGCGGCGATCACAGCGAGAAGCACAGTTATAGTCTCATCACGTTCTGCTGCCGTCTGTTGATAAACACGCTTGCGTCCTTTCGAAGAGACTATTTTGCCTGGTTTGTTCACATAGGAAAACCCATTTTCATCTAGGTTCCAAATGCGGTTAGGTTTGTCCTTAAGATAATGTTTTTCGTAAAATTCGTCGATGGCCTCTTTTGTAACGGAAGCAGATCTATCAACAGACAAGTTCTCTTGGCAGCCTCATGACAAGTCCATAACGTTCTTTAAATGAAGTCCACCAGTCCCAGCCAACTATCTCTTCTTGTTCATTAAAAGGATTTTTTCTACCACTATTTTAATAAGTTCAAAAGCTTGCCGCCTAACATCCGTAGGTCTCAAACCAAAGACAATTTCTTGCATTTTTATCGTATTTAAGTTATGTTTGTTCCTCACTAACTGTAAGCACAAGAGGTATTCCTTTCTTTGCTACAGAAACATCATTTGGTTCAGGTGATGACATTAAATGACGCTTTAATTTGTTGAAAGGAACACTATACTCTTTCGAGGCGTGATACGTTGACCAACCTTCTTGTAACACTCTTTGTACGGCACACCGCAAGTCGTCGGGTGTATATCGTGAAGAGTATTTTCCACGTTCCCCTGGCATGTACGCAACACACAATACTGGCCAGAAACTAATAACGATTCTTTACGATAGATGTCATATACTGTTCTATTGAACAGCCGGTTGAAATATGTTCGACAGCTCGCGCCGTTCTCTACCGCGCGAACACAGAATCATGCCACTCACGAAAATAACACTTTCACGCTAAGAAAATGACATCATTAGCTAAGCTCTCAATATCACAATTCACAAAATAATAACAACTTCTTTGACTCACCAGAAAGCTGAGAGTTTTTTCTACAAAACACACGAAGAATATTTTATAAGCCACTTAAAACGAAAATGTTATGACTTCTAACAAAATACCCATCACACAGTGCTTGCAACTGAGTAAAAAATACTGTACAGTTATGTTAGTTCATGTATGAGACGTACATAAGCGCTGCTAGTACTTCTAAACTATGCGGACAGTATACAATAGATGCTGCACTCTCTGAAACATATGAGAAACTACGTCGGGGATATCATGGTAACTTGGTAATAAATTAAATACAAAGTAGTGTCAAATTACCACTACTGCCAAAATACCCGAGTCTCCCCTTCATTTTGATTTAGGTACATTTTGATTTAGGTACATTTTGGTTTAGGCACATTTTGATTTAGGCACATTTTGATTTAGGCACATTTTGATTTAGGCACATTTTGATTAAGATAATTTCGGTTTAGGCACCTTTTCCTTTCGACACTTTTTGATTTAGGCACATTTTGATTTAGTAATTTTTTCATTTACACAGTTTTTGATTTAGGCACTTTTTCTTTCATTTCGACACTTTTTGATTTAGTGGCTTTTTAATTTAGTGGAATTTTGATTTTGTCACTGTTTTTGGGATGGCTGAATGTAATGGTGTAGTAGGGGCTGCGAAGGGGTGCGCTTGTATCGGCATTTTATAACTTCTAGATGGGTAGGCAGTGTATTTAAAATATTTAAAAAGTACTTTGCACAAATACTTGAAGTTAAAAAATTGTGGATTGACACATGAAAGATTGACAATGGATTTTTTCTCGGACTCGTGCATCTGCGAGAAGAATTGTGCTGTCCAACTTTGGTGTTCTCACCTAAGGGATGGTGGAGGGGAAAGAAAAATAACATTTCAAGGCTGTGGAGGAGAATGGAGCAAGGTAGGCAGTCTATGCTTGTGAGGTCGGTAACAGTGGAATGTTTTGCAGGATGGACTATGAGGAAAGATGGAAATTTCATGATGGGTTCGAAGAGAGTAGTCTAAAGAGGGGTGTGTAATCTCGCGACATGCAATAAGAAATTACTCTCGAGATGTTTTCCCATTTACAAGGAGACATTTTTGGGGTCCCATTAGAAACATTGTAAGATGCTTCTACCATATTATTATTAACATCATGTCATCGCTTAGTTCTTTATATGTGCAATAAAGTGAAAAAAATAAGAGATATTCTAGTGTGCAATCAGCAAATTGGGGCCACATACATAGGCTACAATATACAGAATCATTATTTCTATAAATAGTACAATTATATAAAAACACACTTTAGAGTTCAAAAAAATTTAAATGTAGCATCAGGGTTGCTACAGAATTTAATGATCAAATTTCCCTGACTTTTTAAGGTTTTGTAGACAAAAAATTTTGAATTTCAAGTCTGCTTCATAGATTCTAAAACGTCAATAATTTAAGTGTATATGATCGAGCAAGTTACATTTTCGGGACTGTTTTTGCAAAGCAATTCTGTAAGCTCTGCTGCTTACAAGTGTACGGCATAATAATTTACTTGTGTTAAACAAATTAAACTACCATAATACAGAAAAGGGTAGTTTCTTTTAATCACGTTCACTGGAAGTATGTGTACAGTTTGTTGCAAACATCATGTTTATTTTCGTACAGTGAATATATGTGCGTAGTCCACATATAATTACACACAGCTTAACAACCAGTTAAAACTGATAGTAAACTGTTAATGACCACAAAAAGTTGTTTGATATCCTTGTATAGCCTCATGATGCAGTGGTAAGACGTTTTAATTAATTTTAAACTTATACAATGATCTGTCTGAGACAGTCATATCCATGTTATACATACCAATTATTGATGTTACCGGGTGTTTATTACATTCTTATAACATACTCTATTGACAAACTGAATAATTAATGTTACTGTAATTCCATTTACGAAATTATTGCAAATGTGGGGATGCTAGAGAAAATTCAATTTGATTTTCCAGTTACCAGAAGCAGTTTCGCTGACTTTTCCAGGTTTTCCCTGACTACTTTAAAACTATGACTTTTCTAGGTCATCCTTGTTTCTGAACCTGTAGCAACACTGATTATACAATGATATTAATTTATTAATTAGATGGTGGTTCATTGCCGAGGTCTTTTTGGAAGAAAATAAACTTCTACGGCAAGTGAGATGCTGTTGCATAAATATATTTCAAGGTGAAATGTAAATTTATCTTACCTGTTAGCGGATATCATAGGATGCTAAACTGCTGTAATTATATCACATTTATAAATCGATTGTTAAATGAAAACTAACCTACCTCTCAGCTTCACAATTTTGCAGCAAATGCTCAAAAAGCGTATCCCAGGTCCATTCCAGTGAAGATCATCTCTATAGAATAGAAAATAATTTAATATTTTGGTCTTGACTAAACAACTTTAGTTAAACTGTAACACCGACTATGTTATCTCGAAACCATGGAAACCATACATAAAAATAGATGAGGAAATGGGCTGTAAATAGGCTGCTAGGCTACTTATTTAGTCTTAATTTTTAAATAGTAACTGGCGCAAATACGTGCAGGTAAATAGTCGTGGATTGACACATGAAATATTGACGATAGATTTTTTCTCGGACTCGTGCATCTGCGAGAAGAATTGTGCTGTCCAACTTTGGTGTATCTGCCTGTAAGTACTTTACCTCCGAGTACTTGTAACCAGTAATCTGCTATTTATAGTCAACTGCGCACCATCAAAATACTTAAAGAGACAAGGAAGGCCCTAATTTTTACGAAATAATAACAAATTAACAATAATTCAATAATTGAAGATGTCAGTACAAGAGAATACTGTAACTATTTTTCCCTTTAAAATCGTTAGCAATGAGAAATTATATAATACCTTATAAAAAATTCTGCTGTAGGCATATATTCAGTTGAATGTCAAGTTGCTAGATCTCTTTGAGGCATAGTTTTTTGTTGGCTGCAACAACAAGATAAAACATTAGTGTTACTGCTCGTGACATTTCATTTCAAGTTTCTATTTGTACTGATTTCAAGCAAAAATAAAAATACATGGCAAATTCTCTAATGGGGTACTGGATTCTAAAGTGGTTTCATTGTATACAATTTTAACATGTATAACTAAACCTTGTACACAGATGTTAAATATGTTGGTTCTTCAATATGAAATTGGGGTTTAAATTCCTGCTATCTCCATTCATAATCTTCAAAACAGTCAGTAACCCATTATAAATTTTATGACCAATGTATGTACTGTACTGTACTACGCACAGTCTTGTTTCATGTAGCTTTCCCATGTTTTGACTTTTCTCTTCACAGCTGGCTGCTACCACTGGTTTCCATCCAAGGAGCTGAAACGGTTTTATGCAAGAGGACGAGAGGGGAAAATAATGGAGAAAGGAAATGAGCGAATGGCAGCCAAGCTGCAATGATCTATGGTTACAACTCTGGGTGACACTGTGCTGCAGCAGCTAGTTTCTCCTTTCAACACACATTTTACAGCCCAATGTTTACCTCATTGATATGTGGCGAGAAAAGGTGATACGTTAACACAGTACAGGAGAGCAACAGCCAAAACAGTTGGACACAAGTGTTTTACCTCTGTATCATAATGCACCACTTTTAAGTACACTGTACATATGTACTTCATTATTGGTAAAGTGCAGTGATGTATGTGTATCCAAAAAACATTCTTACATGACAAATTTTTAAGTCAACATTTTAAAAATAGTATAAATAGCATGTAATGAAGTGTAACAAACTAGTGATTGTTACATCGGTGCCTAAATGTGAAAACAGTCATCAAACCTTGAATTTTGCCCAGAGTTTATCATGTAAGAAGACAAATCTGGAGCCCAGTAGCTATGTAACAAATTCCTATGACTCTTTTTAACCTAGTATTCTATTGAAGTAATACATTTAAGTTAATTGACTTCTCTAAACTGTACTTTATAGGCAATATTAGTGACAATAAGTTATACCACTTTTTTTTTACTACAACTTTGTACAATTTGTTATGCTCGGCACTCATTTTGCCTAATAATGTTGAGAAATTCAAACTGTCCGCACATTACTTGACTTGAGTGTTAAAAGTGTAAGTTTATTTGTGCATCCTGTTGTTGACAGGCATGTATAACCCAAATTAACTTTAACTATGTAATTGCACAAGAGAATCCACCTTCATCAGTCTGGTGATGTCGAATGTGAGTAAATTAGAAACAAAAATGGTAGCTCAGAGAAGCGCCACTGGTGGTTACTCCTAGAACTAAATATAATAATCGATTAATAGAACGACTGGTTTTGACGAAGTCAATTATTTTGGTGGGGGAGTTTTGAAAATTAAATTAGTTGGGCTCCAGCCCCGCGTAAACAAATGACTGTTGAAAATGATCAGGGGTGGAGTTATTCCAAGATGGCAGACAGATCCAAAATTATTTTTTAAAATATATATTTTTTTAAATTTTGGATAATTTTGAAAGTGACGTCATCCAAGATGGCCCCCGGAAACAAGACGGCAGCAGTGACGTCATCCAAGATGGCATACAACGACCTCAGTTCCGCGCCCGCAACCTGTAGACCAGAAGGAACCAAATCATACTACTATGTAGCTATGTAACTTATTTGTAAGACTCATTTAACTTAGCATTCTGTTGAATTTATAAATTTAAGTTAATTGACTTCTTTAAACGATTTCATAGGCAATATTTGTGACAAAAAGTTATATCACATTTTTTTGTACAACAACTTCGTACAATTTGGCATGCTCGGTACTTCATTGGCCTAAAAATTTTGGGAAATTCAAACTTTTCACACAATGCATGCCTGTGTGTTAAAAATACAAATTCATTTGTGTATTCTGATGTTAACAGGCTTGTATAACCCAAATAAAAATTTAGCTGTCTTTCTCCATAATTGGTTTTTGTATTAATTCACTGGTCAATTCTACACCTGAGGTTACTATATAGCAAAGGTGAAAGTGAATGTAAAAAATATTTCAGTGACCATCGCTATCACATCCATGCCTAGTTTAAACAGTATTTGTATGTAAACATACCTAACTGCCTTTCAACCTGTCGACAATGTTAGTCTCACAGGCCTTGAAATTGTTTATTTTGATTGTTACCTCCGTCTTCTTTGCATATTTTAAGATTTTTGGGAAGGGTGGCACTATACATACAATAAGGTTTTTTCTTTCAATTTAACAATGAGCACCACCTTCCTTAAAAGCTTCTTTACTTTCATAACTGGAGTTCCATTCTGAAAAATTAAAACAGAAATTACATAAGAAATCATTATTCAAAAACCCATTAACACTTTCCTGTTTTATATACAGAATTATTGATGAACACTGTCCTTACAGTGTGTATGTAAGTTTCTCATTCCATTCGTGCAAAACGTGAGATGAAGCATACATTGCATAAAAAAAATTAACCCACACTAAATTAAATCAGTTCAGAATTGCTATTCATAAAGGCATAAGTTTGACTTTCTTCATTTACTGACAATTTTCTAACTGAAATAGTTACCATTGTTCAATCATTATGGTGACTAGAATAAAAACCTAAAAAATGAGTAAATACAGTAGTGCGAATTCATACAGTTAGTTGTAGGTCATGCTATTTGGCTTTGCTCTAAAACAACCTGCAGCACATTTAGTTTTGTGTTTTCGTAGTAAAAGTGTATCAGTTTTGTGAGCAAGATTGTTAGAAACAGTTAATGGAACAACAAGAAAAAAAGTTCGACAAATGCTGGGAAGACGCCTACAATCCAACTCGTCAGAATCATTGGAATGAACTACTGAATGCCTGCCTCAACCAGATGTCAAAGGAAAGACAACACAAGTTTCAACAACTGGAAGCTTTATTTTCTAAGAAATAAGCCCGTAAAATGTCGACCAAGTTTCCAGGAGGAGTAAAAAACTTTCTGTCATTAATTCTTTGGGGTTAAATTATGTAACAGGTGATTTTCTTGCATTTTGATTAACTGAACACCAGCACACTATGTGAGGTATGGCACAAATAAACTATTTTGCAGTTAATAGTTACATATTAAAAGTTTTGACTTTAATGGTGCGGTCTACTGCAATTTTCATCACCATTATTTTATTTTTTATTTGCACCAGACATTTTTTTTTTAATTTTAGACACAAAATGTGACTAAATTTGGCTCATATGAAATTTTTTTATCTGTCATAGTTTTCGCGTAATGGCTTGTTAAAGTCATATTTTGCATGTTTCCGTTTCAAGGACCACACTAAAACCAACTGATATACCAAACTCAAAAAAAAAAAATCACAGCGGATAAAGACATCGCAGGCACAATGACATGCTCATAAATATAAATAATAAAAATTATTTGAATTAAAAAATGCTAAACTCAAAATTAAAATTTAAAAAATTCAATAATTTTTTTTAAATAATACAAGGAGAACTCGTTTTTCGCTTACTCTTTTCCCCTATTGCCCCAACAATCTTCGTTTTCGATGGAGCATGGCAAAACGAAGTTTCGTCACAGTTGTACACTTGGCCAGGTTTTTCACTCAACTCAAGTTCAGTTATGGTTTTGCTTAACACTTCAAAGAAATTGTTAACTACCAATGGGTTGGTTTGGTCACACCTTATATGTTCTATTCTTTGTGCTCTTTTCACTGACAAGTGGTGCCTTTTTTTTTTTTTTTTTTTTTTTTTTTTTTTTTTTTTTTTTTTTTTTTTTTTTTTTTTTTTTTTTTTTTTTTATGAAAGGACCAATCTTCTCCGGGCCACTGGTCTTTAAACCTACACTCGATATTATTATGTCCCTTATATATCTTAACCATGTCCAACACTTCGTTCCTAGACCAACCAAATCCATTTTTGTCCATAACTCGTATACAATTTGCTATTTCTTCTTCCTCAGTAGCTGACAAAAAATAAATAACATCTCCACTACCCTTACCATCTTGTGTTGTTCCCCTTTTCTCGTATGCCTTGAACACAATGTTTTAGTGTGGATCTTGGCATATTGTAAAAAACTGCAATTCCCCTTGTAGGTTTGTTTCCATTCCTAATATCTTCTAGGACATGTTCCAAGTCCTCTTGCGAGTAATTAAGGCCAGCTCCTCTTTGGGGTTTTCTAACGTATATTCTCACCATTATCTGGAACAGAGTGACTTTAGGTTACCTTATCTAGTAATTTGACATCGCACCCCCAGTAAAATAGTGTCGTAAGTAGAATATCCTAGTTGTTGGGAAACTCGAAAAGAAGTGTATGAAGTCAAGAAATAAATACTCGCAATCAAATAACACATGCGAGTTTTTTATGGGAACTTGGTGCCATATAATCCATGCACTGAATGTTAAAAAAAAAATAGTGAAAACGTTATTAAGATTAATTTTTAATATGACTTACTCCAGTATTTTACTGGGAATCACTGCCAACATTTAACTTACGACTCACAAAATATGACTTACGACAATATTTTAGTGGATTGAAAGCAGAATGCTATGGAGTTACAATGGTGCTGTCATTAACAAAATGTACAACTCTGCGTTATTAATCTGAAACTTTTGGCATACAATTAGGTTGTATGTGCGAAATTAACATAAATATGATAATATGTACACAGTACTATTTTAATTTTAATCATAATTATTCGTCTGCATTGGTATGACAATCAATTGTAACACTTTGCTTAAATGTATTGAAAACAGTTCAACAAACAATGTTAGATAATTATTCATAATGACTTAAATTGCCTTACAAATATGTAGAAAAATGTACTGCATTACATTTACATTCATTCCTTTGTCCTTACACACACAATAAATTTACTCACAAAATAAACAGGTGCAGATCACATAACTCAAAACAGTTTGGCATTCTGTAAAACACTTATCTTCACATTACTGATGTTCAAAATAATAGTGATAACTTTCAGGGATATCACGTCGCCTTCAAAGATCTAGTAGATCATTTTTATTATGTTTGTTTTTTTTGGAGCTTCAGTGTACGCTTTTTTTAAACGTAAGTCTGGACGTGGTCGGCCTCTCTGTTTTCGTTTACAATGGATGGTTTTGTAGTTGTTTTCAGCGAAAGTTGTACGGTATTCGACCACACCTTGCAACTGGTTTTGTTTTGTGACACGAAAATCTTTTACATCATTCCACACAACTTTATTTCCACTTTCATCTATGTTAAAATTATTCCCCATTTGGGCTGTAAGCAGTTTCACATCATAGAAGTCACTTGTCTGCATCTCTGTGACTACATGCGGTTTTCCGGTTTTCTTGCTGAGCTTGATGACTGTTATCATTTGGCTTGGAATGTATATTGGTCCACTCCGTAAGGCGCGAGCCTTTTCTTTTTCTATTGTTGAATGCATTGCATCGCCTTCGTTCTGTCTGTGGCCTGTCGTTAAGTATTTATGGCAAACACTATTTAAATGTGGTATCGTTGCAACAGCATACAAATACATATAAATTAGATATTTATTCTTGTTCTGTGCCCCACAGTTATCGCTGTAAAATACCACATCTGTGACACTATCACAGCTGGCAGATTGCAATTACTTCAGCACACAACTCGCAATATCATTAGCTCCCCTCCCTCCTACAGACTCATCCCACACAAAACAAAATCTCTCTTTTCCTGCTATGTCATAAATTGTGAAATTATACAAGGATTGTTTTCTCTTGTAATAGAAACTTGAAATATCACCACAGGGAACACACAAACCTTAGAACCTTGATTATGTGCAGCTTTCTTTACATCTTCCCCTTTCTCGCTTCTTGCCATCTCTTTTTTCTGCAATATGCAGATCATGTTTAGCCCTGTTTTGTGCTTGTAACTCAGGCGATGCATTTTTAAATCCCTCACACTCTGAACATTGATCCTTTTTGGGAATAAAAAAACTGATATTAATTCGGTGTTGAAAATATTTTCATATAGGTATAGCTTACCGATTTTTTCCTCCTCTTCGTTACTTTCTTTTTTGGAATTTCTGTCCCCGATATCTTGCCTGTAAAGTCGATACATCTCTGCTATTGTCAAGCCGCCATCCAAATATTTATGTTGTGTAATGAGACTCGATTGCAGGAAATGAATTTATATGATTTCTGATTCCCTCTCTAATAGATTCATCTAATTTCTTATGATGGCCATGTTTCCCCCTATTATCACAGTCCACAAACCCTGATGAATTTCTTTTATCGCAGGACGTGTATACGTACATCTCAGAAATATCAAAGGTGTTCAAATAAAGTGTCTTGCATACTCTTATTTTCTTGTTGTCTATCTCCAGGTGATACGCAAAGTTACTCCTACGGACATTACCTACTTTCTTAGTTTTCATCTCTATAGGGGACATACATTTAGTAATGTAATCTCTCTGCCTGTCAAGATACTCTAACTTCCAAAAGGAGCGGAAAAGTGTTTCTCTTTGATCTTCACATAATTTGGTTGCACATTTTAAACAATGATCACCACAGGGTGGTTTCGATTCCCTTTTTTGAATAATCTTCCCACTTTTAGCTGTGTACTGAGCACCTTTATTTCTTTTCAATTTTTTTTTCTTGTATCTTGCGAACACGTTTTCTGCCTCTCTTCTGGTCCACCAAAATATCTACAACAAAATCATCTAATTGTAGGCTAACACAAGAGCACTAAGAAAATTAATCACAGTAAGTCCTGCTATAATTTGATTACACATTTTTGACCACGACTGATCACTATACGAATGTAATTTCTTGGTAAAGATTTTATAATAGTAATTCAATTATGACATGCTGTAAAATGCATGTATTTAATACAATAACAATACTGATTAGGTTGAACTGTAGCTACACAGGATATAAGTCTGAAAATGCTTAAGTTAATGCCTGAATGACATAAATTAATATGTAAGTTAGGACTTAGGAATTTTTATATACATATCAACATACTGGCATGCAAAAGTGTATGAATTAACAAAGTGCCAGGTGTATTGGTGTATATTTGTTTTCCACAAACAAAATTCTTTATAGGAGAACTTACTGCATTACTACTACATCAGTATTAAATAAATTTATTTATATTCTACCTGATGCAACAGTATGTGTTTCTTCTGAGTCTCCTCCAGTTGTATGAAGAATAGTAGTCACAGATTCATTATCCATATTATCCAATAACTGATCATCAATACTATTTGTTGAAGGAACCATGTCTTCCTCTTGTTCCACAGTCTTCGGAATTCCTGTGTAATTTTCATTTGCAAGGTGTTCACCTTCTTCATACAAGCTGACAATATTTTCTTCTGTCACACCTACAATACAAATACAAAAGTAAAATTAGGTGTAAAAATAAATCCATACTCCTCAAAAGATGTGTAATAATTTAGGTATTATTTAGAACTTTTTGTATACCTAGTCTGGTCTGAAACATTCCTTCTACATTATTCAAACTGGCATCTTCCTCAAAGTACAGTGGCACATTTTGAAGAGTGGTAAGGACAATAGTTTCCTCTTCGCTTGTGTGTAAGTATCGGAGCTCGTGGTTACTGACTGCAGCTGATACATCATTAGCCACAACATTCTGTATTCCAGCCATGTCAGGAAGAACAATCTTAGGTTCAGACTCTGAGTCCTGAAATAAAACCAAAGTTATTTTTAATGTGACTGCGGACATATTAAACAAAGATTTAAAAAATTCACAGACACTTGACTATACCCTACTTTAATATTATTATTGAGTGTAAAATAATAAAAATTACTCAATTAAATTAATGATAGCAACAAAAAAAAATTTTTTTCTTGGAGATTTGAACCTAGATCACCAACCACTCAAAGAGTTACGTAGCGTGACTTAGCCAACTACACCAAGACGCCACTACGGGATTTGAATTCGTAATACTGTAATATAACAATGCTCTACGATGGATTAGCTTGGGGATGAGTTATAGCCTATGTCTTTTATTCCAACTCGATTTTAATACAGGAGTATTGACAACATTACTTACAGCTACCATATTTACTAACTATGTTTTAGAAATTGCTACCACACATTCAACTAATGATCAAACATATTATGAAAATACCACTATGCGTACTCTAGCGCTGGAGATACATTATTAATTGTACTTACCATATACAAATACCATTTACAGGACTGTCCGTTGTTTGTAATATCCCGTGTGCTGCACTTTTCTACTTTATCTTCTGTCGCTGATGATTGTCAAGTGACAATCTCGCCAATTCACACATATATCTACTTCTATTGGAACTCATTTTAATGTAATTGAAAGTACCAATATCCCATGTCTAGCTGAACCAAAATGGTGTTGTTATTAAGCTAAAAGACGTCCTGCCAACATTAAAGACTCAGAAAAGCAAAACTTCCTGCCTAAAAACTGTAGTAACTCATATACGACATTATTTGACTAGGAGAGACATGCAAACGTATTACACTTTGGTTATAGAATAGTGTAGTATCTAACATACATCACTATTTTACTGGGTTGAAAGTACACACTTCTAAAATTAAATACTGAATTAATTGCATTATTTTTTTATTCCGAACCAAGCTACGCCATATTTTACTCTGAAAGGTGAACATTTCCTTATATTGTTTGTGTAGTAAGTCGAAATTGCCATTTTTTTGAGTTACGACACTATTTTACTGGAGGTGCGACATGTAAGTTTAGGCTGCAACAGTTAACCTAACGATAACAAAACACGAAAAGGTCCCAAAAACATATAAAGAACTTCTGTATTGGTCCATGGCTTATTATAGCTATGCTGAAGTGTCACTTTAAATAAATAATACACTACAATGATTTGTTCTTAACTTTTGAAAATTGTAATAACCGATTTATAACAAGTAATATTGTATGGGGTATCTGGGTCCCTCTGGGGTAACCGGCTCATTTACCCAAATTACAAAAAAAAAATTAGGGTAAATGGACCACCCCTTTAGGCCTATTACTAGTATAAACAAAGGACTGATGATATTAGTTGATGTTTGTATTATGCTTTAAATTTATGGTAAGCTAGTAACTACATTAAGAGTACTTACTGTGAGTCTGTAGAATTTTATTATAACATTGAGTACACCATGTTTGTTTTCAAAAAATGTCATGCCACAAATCATCAACTAATAATCGGCAGCCATTACGCAATGAAAGGTTAACTCTTGTTGTTTGAGGAAGAAGTTTCTATCCAGCAGAGCTGCCAACTGCTAAAACTTGCAATTTCCCTCATTGGTTTCTGGAAAACAAACCATGGCCCATTTACCCCATGGGTCAAGTTACCTCTAGGCACCTTTCTTTCCATTTCACTGACTATAATTAGATATACCAATTACAGTATTAATTACTTAGCATAGCCACGAACAGTACTATAATTTCTGTGCGGTATATACAGAAATGTTCAGTCCCAAACATTAAATTAATGAAAATAAAGTTTTTGGTGAACATGGCAATAAAGTCACGCAGGAAAAGTTTCATACCCCAACCTGAGGCTATTTATTGTATAACATAAAATATATATTCATATTTACTACTTTTGTATTTAAATTTGAGTATGCTTTTTCAAAGTTATACTGTATTTCTCACCGACTAGTCTTACTTAATTTAAAGAAGTACATTTAATTCACAATTTATGTTGAGGTAAGCATGTCAATGATGGAACGTGGATACTTTCAACATTTTTATGTGTTTTTTTTTTTTCAGATTAAGCAAATAATACTGATCGTATTAAAAATATGTTATAGGGATGCATGTGTATCTACACTTAAACATCTTCTCTTGTGCTGAACTGTTCGGCCAAATCACACGAGTTGCGCTCATAGTTTTACTGACAAGTTAACAGAGTGATGTGCAACGTTGATGGCAGCAAGGTGCGTAAGGAACTGTGATGTCATAAGTAAATGTGTCCTAGTAGAGGATATTCAATTACATGCTTGAAATAAAATAAGGGAGCATTAAGTTACAGTAAAACTAGGTTAAGGAAGCAACTTGGGTGGATGTATTTTGCACATCTGAGACCCTTGAATGTGGTGTGCAGTTCTCACCATATTTTTGCCTGGTTTTCATTTCTTCGCCAAAATTTTCAGTCCTGACAACGTACAAAAACACAATTTAGCCATTTTCGGCCACGATGAAATGAGCTGTAAATAAAAAGTTGAGGAATACAAAGAAAATTCAAATGAATAAAGTTCTTGGAACTACCATGCAGACACCAATCACATACGTTGAACAGTATTATAATAATGCTGCTATGGTCTGTAGTTTTGCACACTGCTCTTCTGTCAGCGTAGTTTTATTCATGTTTACATTAAGTGTTTTGTATTTTAAAAGCCAGTAGGGAGAGAGTTACACTGTCAACTATCCCAACTAACAGTGCAGTACTATTAGTACTAATATATAGGATTAACTACTGTGAAGCAGTTTTGAAGTTTACCCTTCGTTGAGTTATAATTTATTACCCGAATCGTAAAACTAAAAGGGGCAATGCTTATTAGCTGTCAACGTGCCGAGAAGGTACTTTCGCTAAAAACAGAAGCTGTACACTTAACACATTTTCATTATGTAGCATAAATAATAAAGAAACAATTTAACCATGACATAAGCCTCTTATTTCAATGCTTTGAAAGCATTTAGCACTAAATTAACTAATGATGACCAGGAATCTAACAGCATGAAGTCATTGAGCCAAAGTCTGTTCTGATACTGCAATCCTAAATGTATGTTATGCATATACTCTTCTCCCCTGGTATATGTACACCAAACATTATGAACTCACCAATATGTTGTTGGTGCCCAACAACACGACTACTTACTGTGTAGTCGCCCACTGTATTCTTACTGTTTAAGGTTATTGTTGGCAGCTTGTGTGCATTGGCCACTTACACACATGCCAATCTTCCTCACTCCTTTACCTGAACAAAATTATTTTTACAATGCAATGTTAAGTAAAAACATATATTACACAATAAGTGGAGGTGACCACTCCTTTGCCTTTGTGTTCATTCCAAACTCCTCTCACCCTGTAGCCCCTATATGTGGCTGTCCTTTAAAAGTTGGAATCGCTAACTAGTTGAACTTCTTTGCACAAGGGCTGAAAAACTTTAAATGTTAAACCACTAAGTATTAGCATCTTTTGTAATATTGCAGCATGTACTATATCTTCTAGTTTTCGGAAATACTAAGAACAAAAATGAGAAATCTGTTATTGTGAGTAAATACCGACTGTTCACGATAATCTGAGCACTTAAATAATTGTTTTTTTTGTCATTTTACAAAAGTATAAGGAAATGGATTCGGATTGTATACGAAACACTCATAAATTTAACGGGAGAGAGTTGGTCAGATATCTACAAGCAAGTAAGAAGTATTCATGTGAGACACAGCTGGCAGGTCTTAAGTTCTAGAGAATTTGGTAAAGGCAGTTGATTAAGGGAAGCAGGTGGGTGCAGGGAGGGCCACTCCAGCTGATCGCAAAGCATTGGCTGTCAGTCATGACGTCACATCGGGGACATCGCGTTGCGTATCACGCTACACAGCACTGAAGAGCCTGTCAATATTTCACTCAATTCGTTTGTTTTCACATGAATATTTTAATATACTTCTTCAAATTTTCACCACCAGTCCTACACAATTACGGACTTTGGACATTTGATGCACACACCTTAGTTGATACTAAAAAAATTATGTCAGAAATAGTTCTCTCAAAAACCTGCTTAACACAGTTGGTTAAAAACAGTTCTGAATTCACGTGTTTAAAGATAAATGAAATTTCGAAATAACTGACGTAAGTAAATATGACATAATGATATGCTGCATACAAATCCTATATAAGTTCAGTAGTTTTCTGTAGACAGCGTGATATGTTTTTCATGTAGCGCTTAGTAGCAAGGTACCTATGCGTTTACAAGAAATAAACATTTATTTTTTCATTCGTGCGTACTTAGCTAACTTTTATATTTATTATTTTGGATATACTATTAAAAACATACTCTTTGAAAATAATAATAGTAATAGTAATATCAAGCATTTGTTTAAAGAAATTACTTAGAGTACTAGAGCTTATATTGATAAAAGTAGGTATTGTTAGTAGATTTTTCCTTGGACTATTTCTATATTATTATTATTAAGTTGAAACAAAGAGAATATTAATATTTTCTTCGGAAGTGGTATCATTCTTTATATTGTTGAATGACATTGATATAGGTAACCGATGTAGCCGAGATTTTATATTTCTAGTCTTAACGTGTAAAAATTGAACTTGCTCACTCACAAGTGGAGATTCATTATTGACTGTAGAATATATGTTCAAAAACACAAATACGTTTATGTGAAATAAAAAAATCTATTGAAAGCACTAAATATTCCAGATTTAGTCCTAAAGCTTTGTGACAAATTTTTAATGTTAATCAATACAAAATGTATTATAATATGAAAGCCATGTAAAAAGTACTATAAACAGGTACTATTCATCATTCTACAAAATGTACATGAAAAATGGACAGTTAAAACCATTAAAGTGTATCTCAAATCAAATACACAACTGAGAAACAAATTCTGCAAACAGGTCGTTTTGATAGTTACCACAGTAATTTCGGACTTACGTTTAATGAAGCATTATGATATTAATCTTAATAGAAACTGACGTACAGGAGTTTCCAAAGCATTTGAAATAAAATACAAGAACTGCTATGTGAACTAAAAGAAATTAATAACAATTTTCACATGCTTCTAAGAAAGGAAAAAATACATGTTTTCCTTCGATACAACGAAATAAATTGTTTTGCTTTGTAAAACATGAACATAGGGTTTAAACATACAAATAACATACCTCAAAAGTATACATTTTACAACATAGATTCATCCCGAGTGTTTAAAACAGTTTAGTTGCATTACAAAGTATCTTACATTTTAACGTTTTTACAAAATGCATGTCTAAAACATATGCAATGAAAAATAGAATGTGTACATTGGTCACAATAGTTTTGCTCCTGGTTATCATAATTTTTTTTGTATTTTAAAATATGTTAAGTTAATACAGTTTATACATTTTTTTTTAAATTAGGGATAAGAAATTCACAGTTAACGAGTTACCAAAATACAACTTACACACACAAGCTGGGTGACTTTATTATTATTTTTAACCACATGATTGCAAGCCACATTTTCTTTTTGCTGCACACTTTTTCGTTGCATTGAACTTCATTAATTGATTTTTAGGCCTAATACGTTTAAAGGTGCGTGTTTTCACAAATAAATGAATTGCTTTCTTGTTGCAATCGGGAAATTTATTTTGCGGCTTAGTCGTCAAAGTTTTTATGATATTCCGACATTTTGAAACGTGTTGCCCATGAAATGCCGAAAATAAAATGTCATATTGTTGAATTTATGCATTCAATCGTGAGTGATATGTACTAGTCCTCGAGACATGACCGAAATCCAGTTCTGCCGTTTATTTTGTGTCACTCATTTCACGACACTCGTCTAAAGTTTTGTCGACATTCTAGCATTTAAGAGGGGGTCACCCATTGAGATTTGTCAGGTTTGGAAGGGAAAGAAGCAGATGTGGTATGGTAGGAGAAGTGAAAGAGGGGTGGTAGCTACCCCCACTACTTCATGCCTATTTCTCCCCAGTTGGAGAGCGAGGAGGAGGGGAAGGAAGAATAAACTGATGCATGACCTTGAAGAGGTGGGTGGGGTAGCGAGAGGATACCAACAGCCTGGTCTTGTCCTAGGAACAACTCCCTTGCCTTGCTCCCCTAATGTGTGGCTGGCACCCTTGCACGAAGCTAGAGACAATAGAGCTAGTCTTGTAAAGCAGCCTTCCCTGTAGCGTAGGCGATGACTTCTGCACCTTTCCCATACGCCTCGTAGATAACCGTGCAACTACTAACCACAATATCTAATCTTACTGACAGTGACAATATTGTGCTATTTGATTTTTCTTATTTCAGTTAGTCCCCTTGCATGAACACCGAAAGTCAGTCAAAATATTAAATTTAACACATATGAATTTGGCAATAGAAATGCGTTACTTATTAATTACAAGAAAAAATAAGTGGTGAAAGTAGCAGATGACGCGGCATCCGATGAAAACGACTTTTGATTGGTCCACGTCACAGCTTACGTCGTAAACAGTCCTTGCCTGGCCGACGGCCCGGCGTGTCGTAATGTGTATTTGGTCTTCTGACTACGTCATTTTTTGAAGAATATGTAAAAGTGCGGTCTGATATTCCGCAAAAAGCGATGGGAAAAAAGTATCGTAACAGAGTTTAAGTGTTTACACACCTCGGCACGGAACACTATAAATAAATATATTAATAATAGTAATAATAATCTAACAGGCAGTGATTCATGCAACTGTTACTCTCATGCTCGCTGCTACGCCACTAACCAATATACTGTTGAGCCTGTGACGTCAGCCGACAGCCACGATGTGACGTTCAGTTTTTGCGGGCGTTAGAAATGCGTAATTTTTTAATGGTCGTGATGCTGTTAAAATGATTTTAAATGTAAAACAAAATATATGGGACTACATATTTTTCATGCTGATTATGTTTCAGTACTTAATGAAAATCGCTCGAGGGGCCCATTGTGGCTATAATTAGCAATAACAGCAACAAGCATAGGTCACACATAACCCCCCTTTCCAAATTGTTATGATTACCAAGAGCCTCGCCGGGAAGACAAGTTAGCGACGATGGCAGTGCAATCAGGTCAGTGGTTGCACAAGATGAGGGCCTCAGCGATTCTCCCCACCTGCACTGAAGTGTGACAATATAACGCAATGTATCGGGGGAATCGGGATCTGCCTCCTTCAAGCATTCCAGCCGTCACTACCTCTCCAGGATGGTCCTGGGTCGAGACCCACGACGTGCCGCCGTCCGTCGATAGCCGACACAATCATCATCAGCCTCCGGCGTCATGCTAACTGTAAGGTCTAAGGTTTATTTAAACAGCCGCTACCCTTCAACCTAAATTATGTAGTACAACCGTGTAGTATTTGTAACTAACTTATGCGGAGCAAAGCCACCATAATTATATATATATATATATATATATATATATATATATATATATATATATAATTTAACCGTAACCCTCACCTTTAAATTAACCACATAACTAGTTCAGTATGAAGTGCCCACCTCTGACTACAGCCACCCAATATAATGACTTACAAAAAAATATTCATTTTGTAACAAAATGCACTCTTATACAATATACCAAAGCTTACAAAGTCTTAGGTGGTCAACGATTCTTCTTCGAATCTAAGGTGTACAAAAAAGTCTACCTGACTACAAGGGCAAAATGCATACCATAAAAAAAGAATGATATTAATTAGGCGCTGAAATGTAAGAGGTAAAAAAATATGCAGTAACTGTGAGCCAAATTTCGCCTGACGTATATTCGCAGGAAAGTGACCATATGCTAGTGTCGCGATTTTTCAATGCGTCAAAGATTTTATAATTTTGCTAAGAATATAATACAGTGCTAAATAATGTGATGTTTTATTGGTATTATTATTTAGTAGTGTTTAGTTATAAAAGATATAAGAATTGGGTATCCAGTGTAGCAGTGTGGAATGTCTAGGTAACGTTGAGTATTCACTAATTGCACTCGTGTATTGCATACCAACACACTCGTACCACTCATTGTGAAGACTCTAGTGATGCTCATATCTGGAGCCCTGGATACATGTGCAGAACACTTATGCCAGCAAGAACTTTAGAATAAGAGTGACTTAAAGACAAAAAAACCAAACTAAACAACCAGAAATAATTCATTCAGTTGCTAAAATTTGAAATCATTAATTTATTTAAGAATCTGGGATCATGGAAAATACTGAAAAGTAATTTATTTAGCTGACAAAATATAAATAGTGTAAGGTAGTTATGAGCCTTAATTTCGTATTACCACATCCTTGACAAATCATAACTAACTTTAAAAATAATTCACGAAATTTAAAAATATATTGCAAAATATTTAAATTAGATCAAGACAAATTCAAATCGATAATTCCTGGCAAATAATGCAATTAATTAAGCAAATAAAATTACGTTACTGCGATCGTCCGTCTGGCTACTCAGTGTTCTTACTTAGCTTCAATTACACATTAACTCTTTGCTAGATAAATATTAAAATTGTCCACGACTATACTCTATCTCTCCCGAGTAGTAGCCACAGAGCTTCGAGGAAAACTCAAGACTGATGAGTATATTTTAATAACCATTCCAAAATAAATCTAAAATCTTTATAATACTGGAATTTCAAAAGCCCGAGAATAAACAAAACATCAATTTAGCTGGTAGAAAATAGTTTGACACATCTGAAGTTGTATGAAAAGATCTGCTTCATTCCATTTCTCGCTTACACCCGTAAGTGGTGATGGCGTCATACTAGGATAAGCAATTTCTTTCTTGATCACTAATATAAGTTAGTAGAGGTCTCGTGGACTCTTCTAAATATGCCCACGGCCATCCTAGCCTTGATTCATGTTTTGGCCTCCAAAAACTAACAAAAATTACTAGGATGGCGCTAGCTTTAACGAAGCTAGCGATTCGTGGAGAAAGTCACGTCATTCCGGCATCAAAGCTGGCAAAAAACTTCCCTAATCACGGACCCCTCGCTTTAGGCTTAACACAGCCTCTCCAGCATACCTATTGAGGTTTACTGGCATTCGAGAGTATGAAAACCGAATCGCGAAACGACTCAAAACACAAGAATGAAAACAAAAACACACAATTCAAAATAAAATGAATTAAAGATAAAAAAAATTAGATGTGAGTCCTAGCCTTAAACAAAAAAAAATATGTATAAATTGAGTGCCAAAGTTAACTAGGTAGGAGCAATCATTAACTATCTTAGCTATCCAAAGAGAATTCAAAGTTACGTTAAATACCATGGCAAATACAAGTAATCTCAATGACAATATAACCTGAAAAGAAAGTGTTAAAGAAAATAATGTAGTACATAAGTAATAATTAGCTTACTAAAACTAATCTTTCTAAAGCCAAATGCTATAATAGGTTCGAGACTAAACGTATTAGCACTTTGCTACATACAAGCTCGTTGAGAAACAATTTTCGTTATTTTCAGCATTCCCGCATAGTAAAATTACGAACTGGTATTTGTGATAAGAAATTAAATAGTGATGTGTTAGTGCAGAATCGTTTACAAATACATTATACATACTGGTAAAAGTACATGAGAAATTTTTTGCCACTCATAAAAGTTATCGTCTTAGATTTAGTATTTTATTTCAAGTTTAAAAGTCAGTGTTATTCTACAGAATTTTCTTCTTTCAGCCAGTAGAAGTTGTCAGTAAGTAAAAAGGGAAGCGAGGGAAGGTTTTAAACCTGCATACTTTAAATAATCTGTTTCTAGCGAACTAATAAGAAAATATTTTTGGAAGTATGATAGCACAGAAGGATAATAATGAACTTCCATCATTATGAAGTTTGTGCACGTAACATATTTTATGATACAAATAATATGTGTGAATACTTGAAAACATAATTTACTTGAACAGAATTTTAGCCATCCTGAGTTCACATAACTTTTATCACTGCACTTATGAGTTTGTACTGTAAAAACGTATAAGGCCATGTACTGTAAGGCACTACAAGTTGACAGCTTACGTATTTTTTGCTAGCTTGTTTACAGGTGGGAGTCATAGGTATGTTTGTTTATTTTACCATAATCGTATAAGATATTTATTGTGTAACTAAACAAAAATTTACATTTAAGTAAAGCCGTCACACCAAATTTCTCATTGCGGTAATAAATGAAGTTATTTTTACATCTATAGCTGATGTAAGCATGCACACACTGTTGCATACATATTTTGTGCTGTATAATCAACATACTTCATTGTACCTTGCAACTTGTGCGACTTGTGTGTTGAATTCACACCAAGGAAGGAAGCAATTTTGTAGTATAAATATGCGAAGAACCAAATAATGATAAAGTTTTAGGTGTACAAAAATATTTATTTCCACAATACTCAACCAAACCAATTTTCGGCCCATTCTACATTTTAACATTGCATTTAATCAAAGAAAATAATCATTCCAACAACCTACACATAGAATGAAGTTAAATTATCCTGTTTCTGAAGAAACTATACACATTACATCAACTACAACTTAAACTAACACAGACACAATGGTTTAAATTAATGGCAAATTTTGTAAAAACGTCTACAAGGATGGAATCATACAGATAAATAAAAAAACCAGACACCAAAATCGTTATGTTATTCAATGATTATACCATGCATGATCATTTCACAACATTAATATCTTACAAAAAAGTATGTAATTTTTGGCATTTATGTTTTCTCGTTTATAATTTTAAATAATAGTACAAAACATACTTTTAATAGTGTACATTTACTAATATTTTTTCACTACAAGACGGGTTTTAATGAATTAATCAGTGTGCCGAAAATGTATATTTATGTATTTTATGACGTCTGCCACAAGTTGTTTACTAAGGGGGAAAACTGAATCTATGTACATGTATACTTTTAAAACAATACTTGTATTTGCTGCAGATTTTAACAAACGTCCACAGATACATTTTTTTATATTCAAACAAAATACCACTCTAAGTCATATAAAACGATACAATTAACTAAATATAATGCAGTAGTAGAGTATAACATACAAAAATCTATGGAAGCACAAAGAGACTATCACTTACAATACAACGCACATCATACAATGTTTCCAGGTCATGTCTAGCACTTGGTATAGCAATAACAACATTCTGATTTCATATTAGGCCTAGTCAGTCACCTAGCAAACTGTCGTTTACGATTTTTCTGGAAAAAAAAAAGAAATACTGTCTAATGTGTAAAAACACAACGCAGTTGACAAAAATACACTGTCTAATGTGTAAAAACACAACGCAGTTGACAAAAATACACTGTCTAATGTGTAAAAACACAACGCAGTTGACAAAAATACCTTCTACATCAGAAGAAAATACTTAAAATTAATGCAAGTGAGCAAAAATATAAATGTATTTACATTGGATTACACTGACAAAAAGAATATAGTTGTAGGTACTATACTTGTGTTAAAATAGGGACAATAAAACAGTTTGGTTGTCGGTACTATTCTGGACAGTTCCTTCAACAATCTGATTTGTAGAAGAAACAAAGAGCCTTGTTGCTTTTACACACCAGATGGTAACTTCTACAAAACAGATTGTTGAAGGAACTGTCCAGAGTAGGACCGACAACCAAACTGTTTTGTTGTCCCTATGCTCTTATTTCAGTGTACATGCGACTTTAACCTCCATCGTTTGGCGACAACCTACATTAATCAAGAAAAGTTTTAATGTTCACTTACAGTTTTCTGCTTTACCAATAGTGCCATCACTTTCATAAATAAATTTATTTATTTCTAGCAACCATTATGTAATCAGGGTTTCTTATTTCCATTGACTTTGTATGTCTAGGATCTACGATTTCGGGCAACAAACATTTCATATAAAAACGAACCAGCTTGTCCCATTCGCATTCTTTAATGATTTTATCCTCCCCTGTGCTGTAGCATCTACTGGGAGTAAGACTGTAGCAGATAACGGTCACTTCACTTCAACTATAGCTCCATCACCAGGAAGTCAGTCGGGAGTGTCGGCTAAAAACTCCAACTCTTCATCTGCAAATAGACCACGCGGGTTAATGGTTCTCCCTAAACAAGCCTGCTGTTTTCTATTGCAATCTGTTAGCTTTCTCGTCCATACAGAACAGCTTCTGTCTCTAAAGAGTTCCCGTACATTACCCTCTTCACTAATGCATCACATTTGGTCGTTGCACGGCGCTTACATACTGAACCAAAATGTAACGCAGTTAACAACTTCCTACGCTCTTGTATCCACATGCCACTTCCAATTTGAAGAATAGTTAGACGTTCTAACTGTTTTCTTTGTTCCTCAGTTCTTTATAGAGAATTAACGAAGGCCAACTGCTCTCTTTCATTGCCATCTTGCTGTATGTCTGGTCGTTGTGCATTAGGTCCATAAAATTTGTCTTGACTTTTCGAACCCGAGAACAACTTCTTGGAACATTTTTTTCGTTTTATTCTTTGCGTGTATTTTGTAATCAGCCTTGTATTTTCTTTTTAGCTGGATTTTCTTGCAGAACGTGCCAGGACTTCTGTCATAAAATTTGTTGTGTATTGTATAGTGAGCGGTCCCACACTGTAAAAACATTTTTGTACTTTTACAAAGAAAAGCCTTGGAAACCCAGTTGCCAAAGAAATTCCTTGTAAAAGTACAATGGTTATCCTTGTAATAGAATACAAAGTATATTTTTGTAAAATTACAAGGACTAGCCTTGTAGCTGTACTTTCAATAAGGGAAAGAAATGCATTTAAATATTCGTTGTACTTCATACATTACACTGAACATATTTATCAAATAACTTATGAATAAAGGATGTAGACAAGAGATTATTTTGAAACAAAAAAAATCTCGGGAGGTGCTTAGTGTTGAACCACTCTCCCCAGGCTTAAAATCTACGCATCTTACACCCAGGCCACCGTGACTTACATACTGGTTGGTCTTTATTTATTTGTATACATTCAATGTAAAGTTCAGTAATAATTCTTCCTTTTAAACCACACAATTAATATAAATATTCACTTTATTCCAGAAAATACTTTTCAGAGGTTTGCATAAGTAGTTTCTGGCGAACTTGCGATTTTTGTAAGCTACACATTTTATTCTAAGTTTTTTGCAAACAAAATCCTTTTTAACGTTATAAACTAATAATTTTACAAGGAATATTTCCAACATTTACAAAAGTTTGTACAACTACGAAGAATGTCTTGTCATATTTTACAAAATAATTTACAGTGCAGGAACTGTCGGTATAGGTACAAGGATTACCTTTGTAGTATTACAAAGTTTACCTTTGTAACGTCATAAACTAATGATTTTTAAAGGTTATTCTTTGTACTTTTACAAAGAATATCCTTGTAAATTTTACAAAAAATTTTTAGTGTGAGTGCCGTGTTGTAATACCGCTCCAAGATATCTGGTCTAGTAGCTGTTTCCTGTCGAAAAGTTGATTCTTTTACCTCCACTGTACTTAGCTACCGCTGAATTGTAATGCTCGGCAGCATTGTTGTTCATGCAGTGCAGTAGGCTACGGGTATTCAATGTGAGATGTTTTACTGCTAACATGATTTAAGCAAAAAGTCCAGTGGCGATTAGGTCACTAACTATGTATACTGAATTCTTCTTTGCTTGTGCTATCACAGAAGTAACCACGTTCTGCGCAAATGCTATGATCTCCAAATACGTGATGATGCCCATTCAAAATGTCTTTTCTCAGCTTTGAAATGCTGTGCCCAATGCCAATTGCCATACCTTTGTTTCTAAACTTTGCAGGTTTTTTAACGGTTGTTCTTCATTGTAAGTGTAAATATTTTTTTATGTCAAACTGGGTATCTGGGCTAGGTAAAAGTTAAATTCACTCCGACATTCCAACTTCTAACTACAGCGTACGCGAATAGAATTTTTTAAGCACACAAAGTGGAATCCACTTATCACTCCCGATAAAGTAAGAATGCAGAGACTATCGTATTAGTATTTCCATTATGTAACGCATTCTACACAGTTTTATCGACAATTCTCGTTCCAATTATGTTTCACAAGCGGGTATAAAATATGTGCCAAGGCTTCAAGTGTGACGTAAGAAATGCGCCACACACACAAATACACTAAACCTGAATATACGAGTACTTTATAAATGTTTCATTATGTTGGTTATACATTACTTTTCGCAGTGCCATGCAGTTTTCACATGAATCATGTCGGTGTACGTGCGTAAAGATTGTTCTCCATGAACATCATACAAACATCTATCGATCCGAAACAGAGTCGCTAACGAGAATCCCTTTAATACATAGACACACCTGCATTTCGCGAAAAGATTGTGTGCCTGGTTGTATTGCATAACACTAGAGCTCGTGTTCATGTCACTTACTAGGTATTTACAACTACATACTGCACGTCTGTGGTTCTACCCGCAAATCACAGACGTGTGGTGTCGCAGTAACCTTGTTCTGACTGGCAAGATAGAATGTAAAACGTTGCTGCACAAAGGCACGCAGTCAATAACCACAAAGCAGAACTGCAGAAGTGCACATGTGGCGTTGAAACTAACTGGGGCAAAAACCCTTTCGCCAAAAACAGGTGCCCCTATTCACACATTATTTTACCAAACAAAAATGTTTTATTTTCCCTCACGAATGTACACGACTTTATCGTTGATGAGCATGAGTCAATTTTTTCAAAGAGGCTGAGAGAATGCACGCACGTTCTTTCATCAGTGAGTTACAGTTGCGTGGTTTTGACATAAACACGAGGGCAAGAACGAGAGGAGGAGAGGAAGCTCTCACGGCAAGGTTCGGTAAACCGCGCATTTCTTCGTGTACATTTGGCCAGGGTGGGAGCAGGGTGGTCCGACAGTCTCCGTGGATGCGCTCGAAGTAGGGGAAGGAACTCGCGGTGGTGGGGGAACATCATTCCGGCGCGTTCTCTAGTGCCGAAACGCGGAACAACGTTAAAGAATTCACTTCAGTTTTCGTGACTAAATGGCTGGCGATATATGTACAAATGTATATATTTTCGAAGTCCTTACGTCCGTAGAATTTACGCTATAAGAAAACAAATTATACTTAGTATTTGGAAAATTACGAATTTCTCCATTTTTTATAACTGTTTCATCAGTACTAGGATTAAAACAAGCTTATAGCGTGAATTTCAGGACCTTTTTCTGTTCAGAGTTAAAATATTACTGTTATGCCGGGCGTGGCAACAGGCATACAATATTTAAATTACTGACAAAACAAAGCTCGAGCGGCAAAGCTTAAGGTTTTGATATAATTTATTTAACTGCTTAATATTTACATCTATGTTCACTTACTTGAATGTGACGCTGATGTGGCCCATATGGCAAAGCTAACTAACATTAAATAAAACAATCTCATTTTCTACTCTGGCGGCTGTACTGAGGGCGTGGCATCTGGCGCAGGTTTCAGGTCGTCCCAGCAGCAATTCCTCCTTCTCGACTGTTAGAGCAGAAGACCAAAAGTTTCGCCAGGAATGGCGTGCAAGCGAATATAACTCAATCTCTTGAGTGGAAGGGGAACTTCCCTCCAGGAATGGCACCTCCCAAGGGGAGTGTCTCTTCTGTCAGAAGATGCTGAAGACACCTCACGATTGGCTATGCACCAAGCCCACGCGATATGCGTCTGTGTTGTCGTCGAATGGACGAAGTCCATGCTTCCAGGAAAACTCTTCTCCACCGTGGCCGCACTGCAGGAGAAATGTCGTCAACGCTTGGGAAATGTCAGGCCACGAACGGATGTAAGTGCCGGGAAACTGAGGTCTGTGGTTGCACCACAC
>PNEQ01044136.1:0-17858 GCA_003012365.1 Medauroidea extradentata
GAAGGAACTCCTTTGAATACTCGTTCGTACGCGCCTGATGCGGACACACCAGATGTGACGTCATGGAAACTTGAAGGCGAATTTTCGGGCCTTTCCCGTCCGTTTGGACCCTACATGTCCTATGTCGAATCACTTGTCTCGGAGTCCCCAGTGTCACTGCGGGGAGCTTTAAACAGTTAGCATCCTCACCCTGTATATAAATTTGGCACATACATAGTAGGCCTACCTGTGATTCTGTGGAGAATACCAGAACTTGTCTTGTATAGGCTACTTACCATAAAGTAAAAATTTTTTAGTCTGTTCGAATGGTAAATCCATAATTTAGAATGTCTACGAAATAATTTTAGTTTTGTAGACGTTACTAGCGACTACATTTTTCTATTATGGAAAATTTTTAGCATGCATGGTGTACACATAATGGCATGTCAAAAAAATTGCGTGTTTCGGGAGCAAAGACCCAACGTTAGCCAGGTGGCTTAGTAAAATGAAATAATTTACACTGAACTTAGATGTCACTGACAAAAGTTATAAAAACAGACTGCAACGTATTTTTGTACTTATAAAAACTTACTGAAAATAAAGGATTTTATATCGAAAATTAGCAACACGTGTGGTACTAAAAAAAAAAAAAAAACGAAAACTATTTAAGTTGAATATTTTGGTTTTTAGCAAATGGCGGCATCCCGCCTGATTGCGACGGTTCAAGCTTATAGTTAAGCGAACTGTCGACTCGTGATGTATGTCGGCAGTAGCAACTGCACGTTCACTTCTAAGATACGACGAGCTGCGTGATAGTAGCTGATAGTAGTGTGACAATGATAGTAGGTGATGGTACCGTGACCATGATCTTTCAAAGCCCGTGGGCGACTGAATCAAAAGTCTAAAAGTGGATCATTTTATCCCGACTCAACGCGCTCTGCTTTACGTCTGGAGTGTTAGTGAGGCATGTATTCGTTACATGAAACTAATATTAAAATTTATATTGCTAATGTGACTATTTTAGTGGGCATTTGAACGGCCGTCAAACCTTGCTAGATGTTTATATTCTACAAATCCCTGTCGTTTGTTAATATCAATACAGCAACGTGATCAACCAATTCTGAGCAGGTGTGTAAATGTTATCGGTCTCAAGACGTAGCATCTGATGCATCAATAATAATATTGTATTTATTTGTAGGGACACAAAATTTTTCGCATAAGTATTTTTCGCATCAGTTTGTGTCAGTGTCTGACATGCACATGACACGTCTATATCTCTGCTTCATGGTCCGTGATTGGAAGATTTTAGCCCAACGTTCCTTCGAGATCTGTCCGCAGATCACAGACTAGTGATGTCGCTGTAACCTAGTCATGACTGCAATGTAAAAGCGTATGTGCACAAACACATACGCTGCCAATAACCACGAATCAGAGATGCAAATATGCACGTATGGGGATTGAAAAAGCTGGTGCAATATCTTCCTACGGAAATATGGTGTCTGGTTAATGCATAGCGACACGCAGAATTCACGTTATATTTCATAGCATCAGCCTAAGCTTGTTCGACGTCTGATACGCGATGATAATTTCCCGTCCAATCACCGGATAACACTTTTGTCAAATAATAATAGTTCAGTGAAAGATATAACAATATCTTGTAATAACTGTCTCTCAGATCAATGACCTTGGGTAATTAAATTGCATATAATGGCAAGTATTTAGGTGATAGTGAGATCTAGGTTGTTAAGTAGCCTAATTAACGCGAATTTTACACGTCTATTCTTTTGCGTAAATATTATGAGGACTCATATTTTTTACTGTAAATAGCTTATAGGCCCTCAAACGTAGGTACTTAATACAGTTAAGGTTGTAAACTATATAAACATGAAGAGAGTACTTTAAAATAGCGAGAGAAATTCTGACGCGTCGACAGGAACATGCATTTCCAAACAGTAGTTTCCTACCTCAGAATAGTCCGTTAAAAATCCTTTACCATTTGTTCACGTTCGCCCGAAAATGTTAACAAGCATTCTGGTATTTAACAACTGTTCATATGCCTTCAACTTATGAGAGGCAGTGGCTGTTGTTCACACCATTGATAGCTACAGTAAGCATGTGACATTAAATTTGGTATCAATGGTAAAGAAATTGCTTCTCGTTTATAGGTTCATTTTTCAAGTAAACATTTTCAATCACAGCGTATCCTGAACAACATTTCTGAACGAATACTGTCACAGAATTATTTTTAAATGATAGACTTATCATTACGTTTTCACATTTAAGAATTGCTGCATTGCATCGAGACTAATATATATTTTAGTCCTTAATTTTTTTGCGGCAATAAATATTTTTGTTAGTATTGGACCCTATGAAGTATCGCAAATATTGTTATGAATGTACGGCAGAATTAGTCAAAATACTTTTTTGCGAGTGAACTGTGCATATTTTTGCAAAACCTACTTTGCGCATTATATGAATCCGTACTGTCTTGAATTTTTTCAAAGAATTCTTTTGAAAACTGAGTTATTTGTAACAACTTGAAAAAAATACTACAGTATATGACTGTAAAGGGACTTGCTAATTGGCTCTTATATAACGACGCAGTGTGAGGACACGTCTCCTAGGAAGTCTTATAATACACTTCTCCGCGTATAAAATGCAAAGTACTGTACTCATTAATTCATTTTGAGGATCATTCTCCAGAGTGACATCATGTCTTAACACAAAAGAAAAGCAATTGCAGCTTTATTACGACGCAACAACTGCTCCTACGAAATTAATATCATCTTGAATTCATTCTGTAATAAAAAAAATTTACGAGGTGTTGCAGAAAATGGAATGAGTTTTTGTCGCTAAAATAAAAGTGTGTTGGTTTTTTATGTAAATAAAATGCCGAGTATTCTTCGCATTTTTTTTTAGTTCCTTTTTTTAAAATAGGCCTATATGATTGTGTATTTTAATTTTGAATTTCTTCGTGTAGACGGAGAGTAGTACACAGTGTGCATTAATTAAATAAATACTTTGCCAATTGTATCTCGTATTATACTAATTAAATTTTTAATCAATGATACACTCAGAAATGTTCTGTGCTGTCTCAAATCGTTGACATGTAGTATTACAAATTGTTGTCCTTTGTTACAGGTAAGCATACCGGAAAGCCATCATGTGACGGATGCGAAGTGTAACAACCGTGGTGAGTAAGGTTGATATTGGTATAGTAAAATTAAAGTTTGTCTCGTAGTGTTATTGTGATTATTAAAGAAACATGAAAACACAATAAAATTATTTATCTTATTCGTACCTCAGCGAACAGTTACTGTTGTATAATTATATCAACTTTACTGCAGTAGTTCAAAATTGTATTTATAGTTATAACACTTCGGTAAGTATTTCGGTAGCATAGTATAACATTTACTTTTAGTTTCATCTTCACGAGAATGCTTTATCGAGGTAAGCATCGTACAGAAGATAACGCTTAAACGTTTATCAACTTTTTTTGTTGTAAGTCAGTATATATAAAATCGGAGGAAAAATTGGCAATATCAAGAAGTGTATTCCCTTAAACTTGAGAACAATTGCTTATTCAGAGTAGCGAATTTCTCGTGGCCATTTATGACGCGGTATCTTTGAATCTAAGATTCCGGCGGAAGATATTAGGTTTAATAGATGCGTCTCTATAATCAATAAGTTGCTCGTTAATTTGACTAAATCTGATATTCTATGCGATCCTTTCTTCCACGTAGGTAGTCGCAGCATTGTTGCGGTCACAGGATGTGGATCAAGTTAGTTAAGAAAAAAAAAGAGCGAATATGAATTTTAAGGACCTCCCTGAAAAGCAGCGTACTTTAATTAAGGGCGTTTAAGTGGCCAAAATTCATAATTTTAAATTTGTACGACGTTGTGTTCGCTTTATAGACGTTACTTGTGACTACATTTTCCACTTGTAACAATTTTTTTAACTGTCATAGTTTTCCCGTAGTGACATGACAAAGTCAAAATTTGTAAGTTACGGGAACATGCTAGTAACAAAAATCGAGTGTCGTACTAGAATGAAATTTTTTACACAGAAATTAAACCTTATGGGCAATAAGCTAAAATATTTAAAACCATACAGTGAAATTCCATTGTACTTCTTTAAAAATCTGAAAATGATGACAATTTACTTCATATGGCAATTTAAAAATAAAATACAAAAGGACTGTTGTGTGTTTAAATATTTTAGCTTATTGCCCATAGTATAAACAGTGGAAATTATTTCATTCGAGTCATACACTTGGTTTCAGTTATTACCATGTTCCCGTAACTTGCGAACTTTGACTTCGACGTGTCACTATGCGAAAGAGTTCAAAACATTTTGCAAGTGGAAAATGTAGTCACAAGTCACTAAAACGATCACTATGCCGTGCAAGTATAAAATTATGCATTTTAGCCACGGGAACGCCCGTAACATTTCGTTTGAATAGTTTTAGAACAAACATTATTTGCGTATTAACATAAGGGCCGTTGTGTAATGTCAGACAATTCGTCTCTCGCCACAGCGATATGGCTTCGATTTCAGGTGATGCCCCCGATCTTCACACTTGAAAAACGTGGTAGACGTTTGTCGTTGACAATTTTTTCTGGGATATCCTGTTTCCCCGTCATTTTATTCCTTCGCTTCTTCCTCCCCCCCCCCTCCCCCAACCATATTACATTATTTTTTTTGGACTGGGATTGGCGACTGGCGTGTGACTCAGCTAGAGCTGTCAGTCCTTCTTTCACCCAGGTTTTCTTTCATTCATGCTGACCCTGCCGGAACCGGGAAACGCAGTGTTGATTTTTATTTCTCCACTGCAGTAACAGTCTCTTCACCTTTGTCTTGCTGTGTAGTTGTTTACTTACGAGTCCACTTCACCCGTAATGCACACATTTTTTATTTTCAGGTAGATTGTAATATATGTTAAGAGTATAAGACAAAAACGTGTTCAGGAAGGACCAGTTCGTGTATGTCCTTAAAAATTTTCGCGCTAAATTTGCATTGCGTGTTAAATGCAAATTTAGTGCGTAAATGTTGAAAAATCATTGGCTCTACCTAAAAAATTATCGATTAATAAAAAAAAAATACAACCTGAAAACCAATAATTTGTACATGACGGATGAATGTAATGTTGACAGAAGAGATGACCGCCTGAGCAGACAGTCGAGCGCGTGCAGAGCTGCTTAACGGACTGCGCTTAGAGGCTGTGATGACGTGTCATGTGCGTGTCTCAGTCGCCCTTACCACTCCTGCACTTCTAGGACTGGGATGTTCAAAATACGTCCAACCAGGTGGTGGATTGCTAGTTTAGGAGGAATAAAATACGAGTTGAAATAACGAAGCAAAACAAAATTACTCCAATCTTTTGTCTGCAATGTATTTTGTCTTTGTCGGGGAGATCAAAGCTTATCCGTCCCTCTCCCTTTATTACTTGGTAAGGAGCCAGGGGCGGATACAACCCTGGATCCTGGAGTGGGCTATGTCTTAAAACATAGCTATACCTCCTACACTTACGCCAATATCAGAGGGGAAGGAGATCCGGGGGTTGCCGCTGAAAATATTTGGATTTTAAGGTGCAAAATAGCGCTATTTACGGAGTTTACAGAATAAATTGTATATACCCTTTAAGAGATTTAAATTTTTTAATGATAATTATGTTTTAAGAGTGAGTGATGGATCACCATCTTGAATTTTTGTACTTTGTATCATAACTTTTCTTCTGGGTACATTTTTGGAACTTCAACCTAACAACGGAATAGAATACGTATTAATAGACTTTTAGACATGTTAAATCTTTGTTGTTGCAGATGAAATTGCAGTTATGAAATTTTCACTACTTTCTTAACTGACATTAGACATGTAACAATAGTAACGACAAACAAAGATGTATGGTGTCTGAAATTCTATCACACTTCTGTAGTTAGGTTAAATCTCCGTAGATGTACCCAGAAGAAAAGGATATGACACAACATATAAAAATTTAAGATGGTCTCCATCAATCTCAATAATTTTGAATGTGAAATCCTTTGTGCGGATATAAAATATATTAAGTACATTAAGCTTCTGCTTGTATTCTGCTTCTACATTGTTGCAACAAAATATTGTTTTGTTGATGTTTTCTTGTCTTCTGTAAACCTCTAGGAAAATTATGAGGTAGTATTTTCAGTACTTTACTTGTCACTTATTTAGTTTAATGTTTTCGGAGCAGTCTCGGGGGAGGGGTCATGGCCGCTTTGCCCCCCCCCCCCCCCCAATCTGTGGACCCGCCCCTGTAAGGAGATGTGTAGACGACTTGTTCGTGTCGCTTGCAGAGGACGTGACGTGAGGCTGCCCTCGCTGAGCAGATAAATCTGAGGAATGTTGAGTCAGTTTCCTGTCCGCTGAAGCTGCTGTGGTCGGAGAAATTCCACCGTCACAGCTCGTTAGCAGTCCAAGCCTGGCGTATGAATGATATAGCTTGTTCACGTGTTCTTTTTCTCATGTGATTGCTAAACATGTTCAAGATATGCCACCATTCAAGTTATCGCTTTCGAACAGAAGCCATTTTATTTTATTTATTGATATGAGGATAGTACAGGATATTTCGGAGGTAAAATTCTCGCATTAAGGCGCCCGCCTAGTGGCTGTGTGTTTGTGTGTATGAGGCACGGCGCCGAGGGCGATGTTGACCGGCTCATCTGGTGCTGTATCGCCTCTACCGCAAGACAGTGAAACAACGTGCAGTGATATTTAGATCACTCGCCTGACTGACACTTTCAGTGATGACTGACATTAAATGTATCTGCGTTACTTTTTAAGAATCATACCGAGATGTAAAAAACTTGATTGTAGTTGAATGAAACAATAAAGTTCCTTACGGAAACCAATTTCACTAGGAAAATTACAGCTGGAGGCTACATGCAGAACCAAAATTACTTATGTGATGAAATATTCGATTTTCATGTTGTGCAAGCCACACATATAACGAATTCACGTGCATAAATTAAAACTAAATTTGTAAATTACAGAAGAGGCGTTTGTGGTTTGTCAAAAAAAAAAAAAACACTTATAATTATGCAACAATTTGTTTTTTCTTGAAAGATATGTTTGATTCTCAGTCTGATTTTTTGATAGTTCGTTAGTATTTGAAATTTTGAAATTTGTAGCCATAGTTTGTATGTGATTACGTTTGTTTTTAATTTTTGTTACATGCCGCATTTTCGTATAGACTAATTTGTTTGTTGCCATTAAACCGTTACAGTTTTGGTAATGTTCATGTTATTAAAGTAAAAAAAAAAAAAAATTGGTAGACCTAATAATTTTCTCGGATAGTGTTGCATGATATCATGAACACGGAGACGGATCCACCGTCATGTACACTTTTCCTGCTACTCTGAAAGTGGGTGGAGAAGAAAAGGAGAACGCTACTCAGGATAGAAAAATAAACACATTTATTATTGTTATTACAGTTGGACTAGAGTTCCATTCATTACCATTTTCTCTTTCTATTTCCTCCTTTTTTGTAATTAACTACGACTGAAAATGAGCGCGAAGAATTTTCCTCTACGAAATTATTGTTGTTAAATTAATTTCACGGAATATTTATACTTATTTCCCGGCCATCTATACATCAAACAATTTAATGTTACGTGAGAAGACGTACTAGTAGATGATGGACAGGCTATAAAAGAACATGTAAACACTTTGTACTAACTGCCTTTAGGGAGGTGTCTTTCAGTTGGGAAAACTAAATTATGCTGTTCGACTTTGAGATAGAACAGAAAAATGTTAGTTGTTGCAGAATGCTTATGGGTAAAAATAAATACAATTTTTAGCAGAATTAAACGGCCTTGTTAAAATGTAATTCGCGTTTAAATAAGTGATCTGCGGTACAGTGCTTAAAAACATTAAAAACAGCACACACAGCCATAATTAAACAGTTGCGTAGGGTGAATTTGAAGGAAATATTGATTTATAATATTAATGGTTACCTCTCAAAACACGTAGGCCTACCAAATTTAGCCCCTTATCCGCACGAAAGGAATAATTAAAAAATTACTGACGTTAATTTTCAGGTAATAATATCAAGAATTTATGGAACACATATTTCGCGTCTTTTCACCTTACATAAAGGTAGAATATAAAAAGAAATCCTCAAACGGACTTGTAGGAAATTGTGTGTGTGCCCATTGAAGTGAAATCACGATGACGGCACGGCAAAGTCCAATCTGTATCGCCGAGTAACCGAAAACACATTTCACCCCTTTTCATCTCTTAAGGATTTTTGGAATTTCGGAATATCCTTTAATTCTTTCCTACGGCCTGCGAGGAACTTACCTCCAAAATTTCACTTTTCTAGGCCCGTTAATTTAGAGTATGCCTTTATATGTCAGTCTTCCCTCTCCTTACAGATATAAAATATCTCTTGAATATATTAATTCCTGAACCTACAAAAATAAATCACGTATACGTTAAAATATATAATAACAAAGTATAGTAACAACTATATTAACAATTAAATTTATTTACTTAATAGAATACATTGGCAGCTTAAATTTATTTACGAGGTTAAATATATATTATAGGTCATTCACGATACAGTGAGCACTTTTGGTGGCATTCTTGTCTAGAATAATGATTATAAAAATATTACTTATTGTGATCTTATGCGTTAACTTTTAAATACTGTACAAGCTATACACTTGACTTATTACTTAGGTTGCCTTTTTTCATTAAAAAGCGCCAGGAAAGTATCAATTATCTGAAATGGAAAAAATAACTAGGGTTCCAAAAGAACTCACTTTATCTCGAACTACATATATGAACGAATAAATACTTAAAGAACTAAATGTGTTAACATCGAAATATGTTTATTCACTATTACGTATATTCTCTACTATATGTGTTTACCACTAAGTTTATATACTACTAATTGTATTTACCACTAACTGTGTTTACTGCTTTATTTATTTACTGCTTTGTGTATTCACTACTAAACGCATCTAATAAATTAATTAATGAACTGTATTTATTGACGAATATGTTTTACTTATGCATATATTTACTTAGGCTATAAATATGTTTACTTAGTCTGTAAATTGGTTTACTTATAAATATGTTTACTACCTATTTACTACCCAACATATTAACATTATTAGCTACGAAATATATTAACAAGTAAATATTGAAATAATATTATATTTTAAGTTTTTGATACGTTCTTTTCTACTGTCCTGATAAGACATATTGGATCCCAATGATGGACCCGTGTTTCCATTTCCTTCTCTTCCTTTCAACCACACTTGTATTTCCCATGTGTACGCGAGCGGCAGCGCATATTGCTGTTCTCGTGTAGGCGGGCAGCCGCGTAAGTGCAGTACTACGTCAAGGGCAGGGCACGAACTAAGTGCACACTGGCTGCAGGCGACCTCGTTTGACGCAGTGCAGGCGTCGCGGCGCGGTGGCGTCTCGCGTGGGCGTCTGCATGCGGCCTTACACTTCACTAGTAGTACAGGGTGTCGAACACGAGACTCCCGCTACAGGACTCGTTTGTACGCTGTGCCGCAGTACGTTATTCGAGCCGGTAGCACTGATGACGGAACACCTTCTTAGTAGCAGGTTACGTTTTGTCTCAGTTTTTACTAAGGTTTATTCTACTACAGGTTAGAAGGTTAAAAGTTTGGCATGGGGGAAATTTAGCGCTAGTATCGCTAATGGGTGTAAACTGACCAATAAAAGAGCTTTCCTGTATTTTAAGTTGCATAAAGTTGATAATCCAAAACGCAAAATTGGTTAATTTTACTTTAAAATTAAGTTTAATTACTTCTGTCATTTTCGAGCCTATTTAAAATTAATTTTACAACAGCTTCGTATTTTTCTGGTCCACATACGATTGCAGCGAAACTAGCGGCAGAAATAATCCCTGTGCCAAACTATTCCATAAGAAAACCTGTAATAGAATTAACCTTAGTTTTTACGTGGACAGTGTTCTGACATGCAAGTGAATTTTAAGACAGCATGAGTCATAAAGTACCTCTTTAAAACCTCATCTGAAATCTACCGTCAACTTTTGGTTGGAAGTCGAAAGAAAAATCAGCTCTATATAACAATATCCAGCATCTTTATCAATTATCTGAAATGGGGAAAAAGTAATTAGGGTTTCAAAAGTACTCTCTTTAATCTCGAACTACCGCGCCTATCACGCATTCACTTACTTTAAATTTATTTCCATAGGGATAACTCCACATCTTGACAGAGATTGTGTCCCAGAATTATGCCTCTCTGGAACATTTTTTTTAAAACACCCGATCTAGGAATTGGTGACAGGGGATGTGCACGTTTTCTGGTGCCAATGTGTATGATAGCCGTAGAAAGCGGTAGTTAGTGTAAAAAAAAAAGGAAGAAGGGTTGCCAGCATGTAAGCGTTGAACAAAAATTCTACATGCAGGGCTATCATTTATAATCAGTTTTCCGTATCAGTATCCATTCGGCTATGAGCGATATTGTTGCGCTGGTATTGATGGAGTAAACTGCAGACGGCCATAAATAAGCCTGGGAATAGCAAAATTCCAGCCTGATGCTTTCATAAAGTATCCCCGAGTTGAGTTTACAAGTGACCACTTATTCGCGAGACACTGAACTGCTAACAGGTTTTTAGACATACACTTGCGATCGAACAAATCCGGTCACGTGATTGGTACTTGCCCAACACCTGCAGTTGTTTTTAATATTTCTGCTTGACGAAAGAGCCTATCGGAGAGATTTTTGTCCGCGGTTAAGGTGGCCACCTATGTGGACTTATTCTGTGCGTTTGAAGCCTATACATGCGGAAGCTTTAAGGGTGATAAGTCACTCACATCATGCTTTACCCTAACCTCTAGGTGCAAGTCACTGAACTGACGTGTACTCGTCTTGCCCGTAGCTCGTCGCTATGAGACATTCAGTGGTGACTTTACCATTTGGTGATGTTAGATTGAAGATAAATGTGCACTATATACGCCTTGCCTGTTTATAAAGATTCTGCAGAAAAATAAAGAGGACCGCAAAGTATATTCAATTAAATTGAAGATTGCTGGAGAACCTGAAATGAGAATATACGCGTGCAGTGTTGTTTGAATTCTATCCCTAAAAAATATAATTTATGCACGTTCAGCAGTTCTCGAATAAACGTCTATCGTCTAAATCTTTGCACATGATTCGTTGGCCTGGGCAGGTAGCAACTATAAGGTTCCTATCTACAGTCGCTTAAAGTTTCAAAAACATGTACTTTGTTTTAAGCGTTAAAAAAAAGTCAAGAGTCACGTCTCCCAAAATTTTATTCACTATAAGAAGGTAGTAGTATGTCAAACATAGAGCAGTATAACTGTTTGAAAATTTTAATCAAAATCCTTTAATAAAAATGGTTTAAAACAAGCAATTTGATATATGTCTTACAGTACACATATAACAAATACGTGGAAATAAACCTGTCGTTTCGCGGTGTTGTAGTGGTTAATTACTCGCCTCTTACCTCTTTTAATTCGGGATTCATTTCCAGTGGGTTTGACCCTTATTTTCATATGTGTGAAAAGTTCTGGACTTTCCCCGTTGTTGGTTGGCGACTTTCCTCGGGGTTCTCTCGTTTCTCCCAAGTGGAATAAGGTCGATGTGGCCGGAAGCCGCTATCTCCCGAATGAGATTCGGACATGTGATGAAACAAGGATTTCTTTAAACCTTTGTTTTTGTTCATTTGAGGAGCTGGCTGGAATAAAGGCTTCAGTGAGCTAAGTCCTTTATTCCATCATATAGTTTTTGTTATTCCATAATGTCCATAGGAGATAAACACACAATTTTATACCGATATCTTAATTCTTCACCAACTTATGAATTTTGGTCTTGACCTGGACTGGTATCACTATGCTATAAATAATTTCTGTTTTATCTTTGACTCTGTATAGTAAATATTATAAACTCGTGTAATGTAAGTAACTACTAATTATTGGTAGTAAGAGAAAAATCATATGAGTTAGACGTAAAATAAAACAATAATGACTTTCTTCTAAACATGCAATTGCCATTATCTCATAATGCAATTTTCTTACTAAGGCATTTAATCCAGCCATCTCCTCAATTTAAGAGATTTATGTCCACTGCTTTGTGGTACGGCTGTAATAGTTATTCTTCTCCGTCAACGTCTGTGAAATTCACCTTTGTGAAGTTCCCTTATGATCGCGGCACGTTTAATTATGGCATATCCTGTGTCGGGAATGTTTTTTGCATAAGTGAGAGGACTGGTGAATGGAATGGCGAGAGACAGAGAGAGAGAGGGGGAGAGAGAGAGAGAGAGAGCATGAGTTGGCACATTCATTAAATACCTCGTAGCGGAACAGCCTCTCGTAAAAAGTTAACTTGACGCCAAACTGAAATTTCACGTTGCGTGATTTATCCCCGGAAGCCTGACTCCATCTAATTAACTTCGTTCACGGTGTCGGAATTTTTTTAATGACACTCTCAGAGAAATAATTCTTTAGAAACATGAAGTACATAAAAGTTATTTCTGTTGTTCGGGTATCGCTTTTCAAATTCATAGTGCATTTGAAACTAGAAGATTTTTGTAGGAAAATCGTGTTGGTAAATTTTTACGGTTTTGTGTAGTTGTATTCTGTTACTGAAGTTTTGATATGAAAGGATTTTATATTGCCATCTGTGCTTAGGATCTCGTTTTTGAAGGAGTGATTTACGTCACCTTTTCTCTCTATACCAACCTGTTTTCTCATCCACCGCTTCGTTCTTGCTCTCTTTATCAGTTTTTCTCTTGCTCTACATTTTTGTTGCTTGAGTCACATTACATAATAAACATTCAAATATTCGAATGTCCTGACGCTACGAAAGTTCTATGCAGTTAAGAGTGTAGTCACCCTTGTTATTTTTATGAGTTGAAGACATTGCCCGTAATGTGCTGTGAACTAGAAGATGCCTCTATGGTAAAGCAATGTTTAGAGTTTTCTAATTTTACGTTATTTTATTTCCGATCTTTTGGGAGTATTTCTATAATTCTATTTTTAAAAGGTTATTTCTCTCTTAATATTAAGTTTATGCACAAAGTGTTCTATATTTTTTTCTACGTATTTTTTACTAGGAATCACCGGTCGGAGTTTGTCGGTCGAATTTAAATACATCCTGTATATGCAACGCCAATCACAGTCAGCATGAGTTTATCTTAGGCTGAAGTGTGAAGGACGTTGTGCCTACCTACCAGGCCATTGTAGATACAATAATAATTTATTGGTTTGTGAACATAAAGCCATTGCTCACGTTTTGTTGACCAAACTTGTGTTGAATGAGTGACAAAGTACAAAAATTACAAGATGAGTATTCATGGATATACGTCATTGCTTGCGTAGGCGAGACAGCACGACGAATACAACATGGACGAAGATAACAGGTTCTATTCGACGACAACAGATGCGACGTTTCGGGAACTGAAATCTGTTCCCGTCTTCAGGCACACGAACAGTCCGACGATCACGAACAGACTGACTATGTCGACTGGAAAAACAAATATATCCACGAATACTCATCTTGTCATGCATCCCCATTGCAAAAATCTTTCAAATATCATATTAAGTACAAAAATAACAGAAAATATAACCATCCCAGAGGAATTCGGTCAGTTTTTTACATTCAACAGCAAGGATTCTATCGATAGAATTAAGTTAAGATTTCGATAACTTCCAGACACAAAATACAGACAAAGAAACCCTGTTTTTTTTCTGTTCTTCGTACTGTGTCATTTAATAGAAGTTTGGTCAACAAAACGTGAGCAATGACGTTTGTCCACAAACAAAGATATTCTTATTGTAAACCATTTCGTCTAATTTTGACTCTCTGATTCATTATTGTAGCATAAAGCATCACATTTCGGCCATAGTAACCACATTGTTTGCAACAGCAGAGTGCAACGAGATATTTCTAACATGGTTGGGTTGCGTACGACGAAATAATTTCATTTTATTACAGACTATCTGTCCGTTGCGGCTTCGGCCGCATGTAGTATAGAAAAGAGTAACTAACTTTTAATTACATATTAATTGATCCGGTCCACTTCACTGAGCGTACTTTAATTGCAGAACCTCAATGTTTTTAATTAACCTTTATTTATCTATGATTATCAACGGTTGTCTTTTTTAAAACAAAAATAATATAGATTGAAACTTTTGAGTTATTTCTCCGTGGTCAATATTCGCGTTTCGGGAGTTCTGTAACATTTTACTGCTTTCCACACCCGTAATTGTCGAATTTCGAAAAATTCTTAGTTCGGTTTTTAGATGTTTATGTAAGGTTTATTTTAAAGCAAAACCACCTCGATATCTTAAATTGTTTGGGAGATACGGATGATTACTTGGAAACACGTTTTATTTTTTTTTACCAGCTTTCAGGGGCGAATATTGAATCCTTAATTTTCTTTTTAGGTATTTACGTAAGCTTAATTTTAAATCAAAACCACCTCGATATCTCATGGTTCAGGAGATAACTAATGATTAATTTTAAACACGTTTAATTTTTTTACCTGCTTTCAAGGATGAATTTAGAAAAGTCCTGTAACTAATTTTTAGTCATTTACACGAGTACTATTCTGCCATCAACATTTTCGTCTCCAATGTAGCCCAGGATTCACATGGTGTGCTTATGCGTTTTTTTTCTGAATATCCTGTGTACAACACGTAATGTGTGTGTATGTGTTTACTTGTAATATAGCAGGGACCCCTTGGATGAAAATGTCTAGGCAGGCTTGTGCTGCCTGCAGATGCAGAGCGGTGTCGGAACGTATCGGTCGTCTCTCGTGACGGACCGAGTTATTTATTGCCCCGCGGGGAGTGCGACTGATTTATTGCAGGGCGCAGCGAAATTCCTTACCGCCTGCCGCGGATTCCAGTTCGCAAAAAAAAAAAACATCTGATCCTACTCTCGGGGAATGGAAGCAGTAACCAGCTGCTGGGGGTCGTAGGGAAAAAAATAACAATCCTCCCAACTGATTCGGAATGTAATTTCGTCAGTAAGGTGCCCTGAAAATAAGGTTTGGGTGCTGCTAAAAATCCCGCTGTGCGAAAGTATTTATTTCGTGTTACAGCGTCGCCTGTTCGCAAAATTCATTATTCAAAATATTCGACATAGACATAATTTTCTCCTTGTTTGCAATATACTTAGTTGTAAACATAGTTGTTACTCGTTTGTATAGTTAGCGTGTTATCACCCAATTTGTCTTTCTGCTACTTTTTTACTATACGAACATAGCATCAAGTGTGAATGTGGTGGATTCCTAAGACAGCAGTCTAGATTTCATAGTCCTATACACGCTCTGGTCATGATATATTATCCATATCAGTCCTGCTTCGTGGTCAGTGATTGGCTGTTTTTTAATCTCAGCGTCTAGTGTTCTACCCGCAAATCACAGACGTGTGGTGTCGCAGTAACCTTGTTCCTATTGGCAGAGTCTAATGAGCCACATCTGTGCCATAATACATTCTGCCAGTAACCATGAAGTAGAACTTCATATGTGCACATAGGCATTGAAACATACTGTTGCAGAATTCTTTTCGTGGAAAACCGTGGGCTCTAGTAATAATCCAACGAATTTGTTCCTTATTTATTAGATACTGGCAAATTGCGGGAAAAGTTGACTATTTGCTATAGGCTCAAACATACTGTGTATAATACTGAAGATTTTGTATCTGTCTTTTATTTGAAGCATGATTTTTATCGTCAACAGACCCAGTTAGAACTGTACAGATTTAATATAGAGCATGTCTGATTTGCCCCAAAACTATTCTAACGTGTCACGATTAAGAAACTACCGTTTAGTGGAGACGATGTTTTAATATTTTCGCGATTTTCCAGTGTGTCTATGTATTACGTTCTTACAGTAATCAAAGCCGTGTCAAGTAAGTCGGTCGTTCATTCACAGAAGTTACGGCGGTGTCTGTGTGTGTGGTCGAGGCGATTAACCTGCTATAAAATAAATCACCAAAATTCACGTAACTCACGTGTAATAATGTGTGCTCACAAAAAATGTAGTACTGGAGACATGCAAAATTCGCGTTATCTCTTGGTAGCAGACTGAACTTTACTTTACTACATAGGAGCATAATCTGCGAATTCAATTGGCCACGAACTTTTATGTCTAAGCATTCTCCGCGGCAAGTCACGACAATATCGGCCCGCGGGAGACGTCGAACGAGCCTATAGTCACTTGGAGTCTAGTCAGCTGTCAGAACATAACGAATTTTGCATGTGTATACGCAGTACTAGTATTAATAGAATTGCTAGAATTTTTTTCCTGTCAGCATATTCTCCAAACCATTATAGCGTCCAGCGCATTGTGTGATTGGATAATGGTTATGTTGCACGGTTTAGCTGTTCACAGACGAATCACAGACTCTCAATAGTAGCGCACCAAAGTTACGATTGGCCCAGTCAAATAGGGACCCACCCAAATCGAAAGTAAATTGACAGAATTGAATACTTTACATTGAAGCTTAGTAAGCAGTCAAATTTTCGGGCGATAAATGACCATCTCAACTTATACCATGCAAAATAAACATCCTTTTCTCCGTATTTAAAATATAGCGACCGAAAATTTTCACCAGAAGAATTTTACACCATCTTGTTTCTGTGCCTTACATCCACATCTGCAACACTACTTCCTGGTTATTGGTCGTTATTAGACGGCTATCGTTTGACTTTGGCAATTATAACAAGTTTACTGCGACTCCATGCGTCTGTGATTTGCGGGTAGATCCCCAAACCGCTGAGAGTTACACATCTAATCACTAGAGATCTGAAAAATTCGCTTTTTGTTTTCGGTATAAGCTAGAACCCAAACAACTGTACATTCATTCATGTCAATTACTCTTGACGTATCTTACAACGCTTGGAATCACTAAGCTATTCATATAGAAGCCTTTAAGGGGCCCGCCTCGTGGCCATAAAATAACACTGCAGTGTGTTTGAAGAACACGTTTTTCACGGAAACTAATACACGTGTGTTCACGCCGTTTCCCTACGAAAAGAACACACACTTCAGACGACTGCCCTTAAGTACTTTCAAGACAACACACGTATTAGAAATCCCCTTTTAGGGCACGTCAAAATGGGTTAAAGCGGGGTTTTCAGGCTGCTATAGCGGAAAATATACTAGCCGAATACATGTGAAACCACTTAAGGGTAGTGCATTGGACTTTAGTAAAGTGATTTCGTAAATAAAACAATAGGGTCACCACTTAAAGTCCCATAGGAAATTTGTTTTCTCGCGAAGACTGCACGCCTTAAGCGTAGAGGCGACGCACCGTTGTATGGCCCATACGACGTCGCCCTTAGCACCATACGTCACTCACACAAACACATGTGCCTCGAGGCGGGCCCCTTAAATACAAGCCAATCATGTGCTATTACTAGAGACCGGAATAATTACTAGAGACCGGAATAATTCGCGGGTCCACTGACCTGTCGGCTAGCCTCCAAGAATATATATGTATGTATGTACTCAAGTATACAGTATTTGTTCCTTAGCTGCTTACTGACGCAATGAGATGGACCTGAATTTAGTACAAGTTTTGTTATTAGATCAGCGACTTAAGCGAGGTGTCAAATAAGTCAAGGACCAATTGTGAGAGTGACGCGATCTTACAGTTAGTGGAATTCTAACTTGTACCTAAAATAAAAAGCGATTTTTTCAGGTGCCTAGATATTTCTGTGTCGGCGAGCAGACTGTAAGTAGCTGCTGTATGCTTCAGTAAATATAGTATTGAAGACTAGCCTACAGGCCATTGACCCAGAGAATTTCTCCGGTATACCGATCATTAGAGGCAAGATTATTTCGAGTATTGATTCTAGGTCAGATTGAATA
>PNEQ01044136.1:17958-41405 GCA_003012365.1 Medauroidea extradentata
TTCAACATACGCTCAGCTTATGAAAAGATAACTGGCTTTCGCTTGTACGTGGAGCTGTTGCCCCAATTTGACTAAGCCAATAAGAATCCTGCTATTGTAATATTTGATGCCTGTTATTGGTCTGCAGACAGCTACGGTGTGTCAGTGGTTTCAAGGCTATGTTGGTGCAAAAAATTTTCGCGATATACCATCATCTCTACCAATAATGTATTCTTCACTACTACTTCTGTGATTAGGCGACACGTGTTTTAACACATCTTTGACGACTGCAAGCCAGTTATAAATAAGGAAACAAGTCGTGGTTGTAACACGTGTTACGGTTAGAAGCCAATGTATATTTGACTTTGGCTAGTGTGTGTATAGGTCTGAGAAGTCTAGGCTGTTGCCAGATGAATACGCGAAATACTCTTGCCTCTACCGATCACTGAAGACGACACAGAGCTGCAGATGTGCACGTAAGTCACACGGGAAAGTTGGTACCAAAATCGTTTCGCGAAAACTACCCTGCCCCATAGTATAGCTACAATCCTACGTGTTACACTAAACATGAAGGTTAATTTGTTTTGGTCTTTTCAGTCAGTTTCTTTATTCTTCTGTTACTTTATTTAGATCACATATAGACATAAGAAGTGATCTACATTGTGTATGAAGTTCATCGTACTCAAAAGTTAGTCAAACTGAGGTGTTTTGTTGCATACTCTGTGAAAATTTTTCTCCGTCGATTTACGGTATTTCCGGTAAACATTTCTCCTGATACATTCGTGAATTCACGAAAACTTATTTCCTAATCCAACAGAAGTTTCCGTAAAACAGTTTCATCACTCGGAACTGAGCCAGATTTACCGTTGATGTTATTAATATATCCGTAATATTTACAGCTCTTTGGTCCATAAATTTATTATTTTTTCCGGCAAGTGTCCGCAGACTTATGCATATTTTACGTATGATTCCGTATAGTATATTTACTATAGACTTTTTCGTATTTTATTTTTACGGACACTATTTCAGTTTATTAACGGTATATTTCCGTTAAAATTTATAACGGTGTACATGAGAGTATTTCAAGTGTTAGCGAATGCCTGATGGAAATTTTGGTATGTTACTAAGTAGTTTTAAACAACAGTTGCTAAAGACTGTTAAAAATAATTTTCGTTGTTTTACGAAGAAGTGCTGGTAAAAAATTCCCCAGACAGTAATTTTTTAGTTTCTTCTCGCAGTTTTACATATGTTTAATTAATGAAACAAAATTATGTGTAACAAAATAATGTTTCCGTTAATTAGAAAGACATTTCCGTATAATTATCTGTAAATTCACGGGAATTTTTAACAGTGAGGCACTGCTAGCGAATGTTGTTGATTCGCCAAAATCTGCAGTATCGCAAAAGGACTAAACACGAGAGACTGAGCAACAAAGATACCACGAGGGACTTAGGATGATAGTGGTGTAAGTCGCGTAAAGTAATTTTCACAAAAAACTATTGATTGCTTTTACATATAAAGTACAGCGGCCGGTTTTTTTCGTACTTGAATGTTACTTCGAAAATTTAGTAAAAAAATAATGTAATAATTGTAATGGAACTATCTACCAAACATGTTTAATCTGAATGAAAAAAACACATTTTAATAAAAGTGATACCACCATCATTCTAAGCCCCTCATATACTGACTATATGTCTGTTTCGGAATTATGTTTGTTGATTACAGTCGTTTCTGGCTTCCTTGGTTTGTTTCTTTCTTATTATCTTTGTTGCTCATTTTCTCCTATTTAGCCCTTGTATGTAACTGTGGGCTATCTGCAATTCAGCAACATAAGCTCATAGCCGCTGAGAGGGGGAGGGGGAAGACTTAATGTGCAAATGCCTAGGTGCCCGAGCGCATGACGGACCCAGGCCCGTGAGGGGCAATGTACTGAAAAATAATTAAATAAAACTTTTAAAAAATGATTTTTTCCCACAAATAATTTATCTCGGGCTCACATTGTGTTGTTTCCTGTGTTATTCAGCAGCAAAATAAGTTTCATATTAAGTTTTCATTGAAAAATTAAGCAAGGGAAAAAGTGGGATTTGGGGTGGTACGGGGCGACCTTGGGTATGGGGTCCTAAAGACTTGCTTGCACAGGAGCCCGGAAATCCTGTCAGTGACCTTGCATACGCTAACAACGACGTATATACAACAAAACCGTTCAGTTTACAGAAATATTTTATAGATCGCCGCCCACACTCCGTAGCGTGATATGTAGAGACGGTGAAAAATCGCCAGAATGTTTACTGCCAGCGTATTCTGCAAATCAGTGCAGCGTCCTGTGTCATGTATTATTGGCCAGCGGTTATGTGGTACAGGCAAGTTGTTTACAGACGAGTCACAGACGTCCAGTCGTAGTGCACCCAGTCAAATAGGGACTCGCCAGTAACGACATAAAAGCGTCAGAAATGAATACATTACATAGAAGCCTAGCAAACAGTCAACTTTTCCCGCGATAAATCACCTTTTCTAGTGATATGTTAGGCGCCGGTCTGCGATGCGAGTCCTGGGTTCGAATCCTAGCTCGGGCATGAACGTTGTGTTGTTCCTTCACCTCACTTCATCCTCATCGGCTCTTAAGGGCGCGGTAAATTGCAGTTTTGATCACAGTGTTTTTATCGTTATATTTGTACCAGTTATTTTCTTCTTGTTTCTGACACAAAATGTGACTAAATTTTCCTTTTATAAAATTTTTCTATCTCGCATAGCTTTTGCGTAATGGCTCGTTGAAGCCAAAATTTGCATGTTTTCGTTTTAAGGGCGACACTAAAACCAACTGACATACCAAACTGAAAAAAAATTCACAGTGAAAAACGATGTTATAGGCTACAAATTCAGCTATATTTTACCACAAAAATTGTTTTGTATTTTTAAAGAAATTATTGAATTTTTCACATTTTTATTTTTAATTGTAGATTTTTTTATTTAACTACATAAATGTTTTATTCTTTGTTTTTATCGTGCGTCAACAACTGTATTGCCTTTATTGGCGAGACGCGATACAGCGGGAAGTGTTATGGTTGTTGGCTTTATCCTATGAGACTTACTATTTTATTTACGGGAAATATGTAGTTTTGTCATGTGTGTGCGTCTCTAGTTTTGTTTTACAATTTCAATTGGTATTTTTTACGCTACAGCAAGTTTGAAAAAGCCGATTTTAGCAATTTTGAATGGCCGCGAAAACATGTTTCTAAGCATGATACCTAGAAAACAAAAATAGAGAAGCATAGTTTTAAATGTGTGTTCTTTTCGTAAATAAAGATATAGAACACACGTTTAGTAGTATTGCTGTGAAAACACTCGTATCACATTGCAACAATGTTCGTGTGTCAGCTGTATAAGCCTCTTATTCGTTGTCAAAGGGTCGTAAAACCCCTTTTTATCTCACATTTCAAAGATTACATCAAAGGTTAGTGAAACCATAGCAAAATGTATATTCTGATAACTCTGTAGACTAGTCGGTCTTCAAACGTGATCTAACTATCGTGAACATCACTGTAGCCAGACAAAATGTAAAATTGCGACTCTTTTTCTGCCGACGTTTTATATTACGCTGCACTTTGTATGATTGGTCGACGGCCATGTGACACGGTTGAACTGTTTACTGACGAATCACGAACGTCCAGTAATGGCGCCTCAGGGTTATTATTGGCCCGGTCCAGTGGAGATACGCCAATAACACAAAGTGACGTCGATAGGGTGGGACACGTGTTCACCACGAAAAACCCTTCTCGCAAGGTAAAGTTCAATAACAAGGGCCAGGATTTTGTCGCGAAAAGAGTTTTGCCCCACTTTGTTTCAGTGTCTCATGTGCACATCGGCAGCTTTGCTTCATGGTTATTGGCAGCGTGTCTTTGTTCAGACACGTCTCTCATTTGACTGCACCAATCATAATAACATTATTGTGACTCCGCACGTCTGTAATTTACCAAGGCAAGTGAGAGTAAAATCATCCAATCACAGACGATGTAGCAGAGCTGCAGATAACATATTAAAACCAAATGTTTAAAAAACCTTTTCGCCAAACAAGCAAGGCTCTATCAATTACTTCTTTAACATCTCCGTCTGTCCTGGCCACTAGTTCAGCTATATTAAACAAAAAAAAAAAAAAAATATATTTTTGTATTAAAAAAAATATAAATACATATTAACATTTTTTTATTTAAAATTTCAGCATTTTATTTAAATATAAAAAAGTTATTATTCTTTGTTTTTATGCACGTGACATTGTGGTCTGCGACGTCTTCATCCACTGTGAATTTCTGCCTGTTTGGTATGTCAGTCGGTTTTAGTGTAGTCCTTAAAACAGAAACGTAAATTTTGACTAATAGGCCATTACGCGAGAACTGTGTGACGTAAAAAAATTTCATAAGAACAAATTTTAGTCCCATTTGGCGTCTAAAATTAGGAAAATAAAATCTGGAAGACTTAGGCACATGACGCATGGTAATAGAGACATGAACTTTTCGCGAAAAGAATTTTGCCCCACTTTGTTCCAGTGCCTTATGTGTACGTCTGTAGTTCTGCTTCATAGATATTGGCAGCGTGCCTTTGAACTGTGACGTTTCTCATTTGACTGTACCAATCACAATAAGGTTACTGTAACACCACACGTCTGTGATTTGCGTGTAAAACCCCACGACACACGAATGTCAAAACATCCAATCTCTGACCGTGAAGCAAGTCTGCAGACGCGCACACGAGTCACTGACACAAAGTGAGGCAAATTTCTTTTCGCGAAAAGTTCATGTCTCTACGGCATGGACGTTGTTGTAGCATGACGCGCTTATTCTTTTCTATGCGAAACAAATACATTTATTCACAATACGTTTATGTACGAAAAAAATACGCGGTTAAAACTAGGCTTCTGTCTTTCTAAAAATGCAATATGCTTATTAGAAAAATATTTTTGTGGCTCCACAAAATGGCTAAAAGCTGCTTTTTTAGACGGTTGTAACTGAAAATATACACCAGGGTGTAACAACGACGTTGGATTCTTGCTTTGGACTCTGCATTCAGTCCCGTAAGAAAAAGAGATAGCAGGAAAGCACAGCACGTCAGATTGGCGCCCCGCGAATAGAATCGATGCTGTTACCGTCGAATATGGAAAGCTGAACCTTATCGCTTCACCGTCTGTCACCGACACTTATAACCAGCTTATGAAGAGGGTAATATACTTTGCCGGGGCTTGCCCGGGGTAGTAACTAGCATCGGGAGTGTTGAGCCTAGGTTACTTGGAGCACGGAGCCGTCGAAGCGTGCGAATACCACGAGGTCGCAGGTGGGACTTCACGTCACGACTTTGGCCCAGAACTGGTACCCTTGCCAGTCAGAGCGCCGGTGCAGCAACTGTTGCCAACAGTACAGAATATGTACAACTAGAAACTTCAACACTGAAACAATCAATTCGTGTTCTGCTGAACCAATAACATTTGTACACCGAGAAGAGATGTTATAGCCTGTTCACTTTAAGATGAGCATCGCAAAAACACACTTTTAATATCCAAAAACTGTATTTTATTTTGGGTCAACAATGTCAAGTTTTGAGATTGGGAGAATGTTTTAACTGGCTTTTTATCCAATTTCGGGTCAAAAATATTTAAGGTGATAGCAGAATTGATGAAAGAAAATTAAGCAGTGCTCATGTCATCGTGAACAGTTTATTGTTTTATTGTAGGTAGGAACCTGAAAAAATTCGCGTTTTCTTGTGGATACAAGCTAGGATTCCAAAAACTAAGTTGATGCGCTTTCGCAGTTGGCCCTTCCTTGACTTGGAGTGCGCTGAGCTGGTAATAAAGAAGCAAATAAGTTCAGGCCCAAACATATGGTATCACTGTGTCAGCGAGAAGTCAGTGAGTAGCTACTTGAGCAGTTATTGTAGCAAACAGGTCAGTGCATTTTTCCGGTCTGTATTTGTAGTGCATGAACAGCATCACACTTGTTCTGTTTTTCATGAAACCACTAAACTTATTCACATCAAATATATATTTTAAAAGAAAACATACTTTAAACTAGGCTCTTAAAATTTCAGAAATACAACACGAACACGTTTCCCCCCGCCCCTGTATTTATATAGATATAAAAACTGCTTTTCCAGACTGATACATCTATAAAAATACTAATTTGATTCTTAAAACAGAAACAGAGGAGTATTCGTTTGACTTAACTTGATATTATAAATAAAATTATTAGGTCACCACTTAAAGCCTCGTATAAAAATATCTGCAAGCGAAACACAGCACGACAGTTACACACGGAGACAAAAGCTGAGTTAAACAAAATTTGTGTAACGCAACCGAATCATTATTTTATATATGGCGAATTAAATACGTTTTTTGCTGAAACAAAATTACTTTGGCGATATTATTTTGTTGCCCAAGTGTAATATGTTGTCAGTATAACTACATATCTGTTTTGCTGTGCACATATTTGTGTCGAGGCATAAAACAAAATATGCATCGTAGCCGCGAAGAATCGAACACATTGAGGGTCGCTTATAACATTCACGTCCAAGTCTGAACGTTGTTGACTCATAATTTGATTTATGGCTCGAAAAATGCGTGGCAGTTACTCACGTATGCTAATAATCTTAACGTCTATATTTTTCGATTTCTGTATAAATTGCTTTATCAAGATTGTTTGTACCGAAATGAAGCATCATTAACGCGGCCGCCTACCGCACTTTTCAAATGCGTTGCAGCGTGTTCGTAAACAAGTTTTTTTTACGAAACTATTCCACGTGTACCCATTATGCCAACGAACGGTGAGGAAACATACTTCAGACAACCTCACTGTTAAGACATTATGCTCATTAAAGCACTTTTTCTAAGCCCTCCAACATAGCCAAAAACTGCTTTTTCAGACTGCCGTACTCCAAAATGTACTATCCGGATGTACCTGAAACTCATATTGAGATGTGCACTGAACAACTTTGCTACAGACTTTCTACCAATTAAATTATATGGTTATCGCTTAGTGTCCCATAGTGAAAACGGTTCGACGGAAACCTTGCACGCTATTTCAGAGCTTGGCTCGTTGAGGCGATGCGGCATTTGATACACGTTTCAAGGTCGCCCTTATGTCTCAAGTCGTTTCTGAGCCTCTAACACGCAGGTAGGCGACGCCCTTAAATACAGTAAGTTACAAATATTGCTATAATGCTATTTGTCACAGAAATGACAAAATAACCTTCGAGGCAAATTACGAAGTTCACGAACATTACGGTTTGGTCAGCGTAACAAAGTGTCCAGTACTGTGTATTTCCAAACATTATTTCATTTGTGTCACCAAACATTATTATAGTTGTGTCACCCAAATATTTCAGGCTTATCTCCTTCAGTGTCAGGTCTTTATACAATGTTTGAGAAAAATATTCAAGGTTTTTAAACACATTAAGCAATAGTGAACTGAAAAAATAAAAATATTTTTTTAAATATTTTCTACTAATTCTTTTTCAAGTGATTTACAATCCGAGATATAGCGTGCAAATATCTTAAGAAGAGGTAATTTGCCAAATAGGATAAAATTTATGTTGGGTAAACCAAAATCTGGTATGCTGCTTTTTGATAGCCTATGGGGTTCTAGTAACAACATAAAATGTTGGTAATTTCTTTCAGTGGAAAGGCTGTATTATTGTTTACGCTTGCACCAATCTCGCCCGTACAGTACATTGTTTATTTCATACAACTGAGGAAAAATGTGGTTGGAGGACTTAACCTTAGGCACAACAATCTTGTATGCTAACTGATGCTGTTTGGATTGTTCCAACAACAGAGTACTGTGTTCTTGTTATACAGAATATATTGTGTCGTCTACAGATCATAGTTTCTTCTACAATTCATATTGGTGTAGAAACAATACAATTGTAATATTTACTGTGACCCATAACAACCAGGCTTAGTTGTAAAACAACAACGTTGGCAACTCTGGACGCAGTGCACCTCAGCATTTACGTTGGTCACATATTTAGATAGCGTGGTGTCTTTATAAACACAGCTCGTCAATAGAAGTTAACGAATTTTTGGGAGTATTGCTGAAACGGATAAAAAAAACAGGATTACGAAGTATTTAATATTGAAATTTCGTTTGGTTGCTCTTCCGTTCCTTTTATGGCATAGGTTCTGTTGTTTTATTGAGTCGAGTTTTAGTTCTGTTCAAACGAGAGTTGTATGTTTTCTATTGCGCTATTATTTTTATATGTCTAATTTTTAGGTCAATTTTGTCTATTTCTTATTTTTTCCGCCTTTTGTTTTTAACACACAAAATGTCCCTCTGCCTACACAAAGGTTCGGTTTGCGCAAAAAAATGTACATTTATGTACTTACAAACTACTATTGCATTTGCGTCAACCAAATATTTGGTGGTCAGTTGTAAGTACGTTACAAAATAAACTACAACTTCTGTTACGTTAACAGATTCGGGTGTGTTTTTTTTTGGTATTTTGTTCTGGTGACAAAATATTTTGTTAGTTTAAGAAAATATTTACTTCGCCATATTCAAACAAATAACTGGTAAAAATGTCTTTTCAGTGTACGAATTTAAATATTTAGTATAAATAAGAATGCTGCATTTAGTAAAGTTTATTTGTATCAGCAATATTGTATTACCAAAATGAAAAATATCTTATTTGTTGCAATAATGTGCTTGACTAATTGCAGCTTAAGGGCGTCGCCTTTCTGTACCTGAGAGACTCAGAAGGGACGGAGCAATAAGGACGACCTTGAAACGTGCATCAAATGCCGTACAGCTAGATACCTTAACATTGCGCGTTTTCTTTTAGATGCAAGCTAGAATTCAAGCAACTATAGGTCTGTATCACGGTCACAATTGGCCGTTGACTTACTCGACACTTCCTGGAAGTAACCGAGCCAATAATAAAACTGTAGCTGAATACAGGCCTATTTAACTGTGTCAGCGAGCAGCTAATAAACACCTGCTGCCTGGGCAATTTCACAAATATTCTTGGAGGCTAGTCTACAGCTCAGTGAACTCGCGAATTTTCCCGATCTCTATACTTACAGCCATAATTAGCCAAGAGGTGAACTAGCCTGCAAGATTCCTGCCGATCCATTTTACAACGGGACCTCAAGTAGTGACCATATAATTTCATTGGGAAGGTCTGTAGTAAAGTCCGTTGCGCGTTCCCTATTTTCGCATACATCCGGTTAGTAAATTTTGAATTACGTCAGTCTGAAAAGGACGGTTTTAACTAGTACAGGACTTAGAAACAGTGTATTAATGGTCATGATGTCTTAACAATGCCCGAGATGCTTCTTATTTTCGTACATTGGCCAATGGGCACACGTGGAATAGTTTCGTTAAAAATCGTGTTTACGAACAGACTGCAACGCATTTGAGGTGCGTGGAGGCTGTATGTACCCTCATAAGTTTCTTCAATAGCCCTACGTATGAGATTTGTTTGTTGAAAGGATAAGGTGACTTAAGAACAGTAATAATAATAATAGTAATAATAATATATAAGTAAAATCAGTCTTTATTAGGTGTGGTAGATAAATAAACGCTGAAAACGTAAATTGATTCTTACGCTTTTTTCGAAGCCAATATGGATAAAATACTCGGTGACAATCCCAGATAATGGTATTTGCCAACTTTATGAGTAAATATATATCCAGAATTACTAACTCGTTATGTGATCTCTTGCGCCGCAGTTAAATGCACGAGGTTCCGGCGTCAGAGATTGTGCCTCAGAAGTCCGTAACACTGGAAACAATTTTGTTTAGAACGTTTGGCTAAAACTATTCTCTAGGATTGCTATTGTTTAGTTTCCGTAAATTGGCTTCAAGAAACCTACGGTTATAGATTAATGCTTTTAGCGTTGAATTATGTACCACGCCCTCTTAAGACATATTTACCTTTTCTTTCGCTGGACCATACATTATAACTTTTTTGCACACAGTATTCGGATTTATGTGGCACTTATTCTAGAGATTAAAATTTAAAGGACAACAGTAACAGACTGTATACTGCATATACTAACAAGAGTAGCCTACATGTTTGAAACAAGTCAGCCGCACGCTGAACAGGGACTTAAAAACTTTACGTAATTTAAATCTTCAAAACAAAGATAGGAGACAATAATAGCTAAGTTAAGACATTATACGTACATTCATACAAGCAGAGTACTCATTCAAAGTGTCAACTTTATATCGTGTCGTTTGGACGTCGGATCTCTGTAAAGGAGTGCAAATGTCTGGGTGGTGTAGTGGTCAGATCATTCGTCTTCCACTTCGACTATTCTGGTTCGATTTTCGATACGCCGGACGTAGCCGTTAACCGGCGGGACTACTCCAAGCTCGCCTATTTTCTCCGCTGCTTCGTCCTCGTGTCACATTCCCACGACAGCGCTAAATCCTACCCTCGAGACAAGTCGTCATCCGACGATATCTTTCGCCGTTTGCAGTCAGTAAATATGTGGAAGCGATATGGGCAACACTGATACGGGCGTCAAGAATAATACTTCGTTCAGGTGCGATTTAATGGGCATACAGTTTTTTTTCGCAGTAGTCCTCTTGGTGACAGTAAAATTTACTTAACAGAAAGAGTTTTGTAAATTCAAACAAATGACTACGTAATTCTTCAAATTCAGAAGTCTTACTTTTTTATTTTTCGAGGGGCTCCAAAAGTGTGTTTCTAATAGACCAAAACGGCCACACTCAGTTTCGAAATCAGGAACTGAAAGGCTATCGCCGGAACGCGATTCTGATGCGTGGCTGGGATGGACGTCACAGGCTCAGAGTGAGTGAGAGATTTCTGTCAGCGCTTAACATCAAGGTCTTCAGCGCTGGTGAGGGATGACATGAGGTGAGTACGGAGCAGCGCCGGAATGAAAGGGCGGGGGAAACGAGAGATCCCCGAGAAAACCCACCGACCAGCGCCACAGGCTCTGAAGTTACCGCGTCAAAGAAGGAAAGTGTTCCTCTGAAAGCTCATTTCTTGAGTGACGGGGCACACCTGCACTGAAGGTGAAACGATCGAAACAACCTTCCCCCTCCCCCTGTCCACCGGCTTTTCTCCCTTCAATCCAAACAGCGATCTTCTTGTTCGTGCTCGGAAACGATTTACCCGGGAGTTGCCCGAGGCCCGCGCTTTCTTCCCGTGTCTTCACAGACGGCGACGTTGGCCCGGCCAACGTTCATTTGCCGCCGATTGTTCCACGGCCGGAAGAGCGCGTGGCATCTTTCCTCAAGTACCGTTTCCTGTTCCTAGCTTCTTTTGTGCCTGGGAGATTTTTTTTCTACCACCGCCTAACCCATTGCTCGTTCTCCTTGACTCCTCCCTCTTGCCGTTTGTTTGCTCGCCTCCCGTCGTGGGGACTTTAATCGGATTTCCTCCGGCGGCCAGCGCACACCCAGGCCCTCGCTCTGTGTCTACCCACGTCCTGGACCCGCCGGTTAATTGAATAGACTCACGAAGACGTGCGCGCTCCTCCTGGTCCCCGCCAGACCCCGCGTTACGCGTCGATCGTCGGTAGCGACAAATAATTTCTCTCTCTCCGTCTGTCTTTCCCTCCCGATGAAAGTAAACCTGCCTGTAGACTACCCCGGCGAATTGTTTTTCGTTCGGATCTCGTCCAGGGAATTACAAGGCGAACACTGGGTCGCGCGATCGTCAGCAAACAATCGCTATCGGTGTTGCAGACGTAGTCGATTTTGCTTCCGTGGAACGTGAATCGTTTTTCGCCCAAACTTCACTTAGTTCGCCGTACCTTCAGCGGAAGAAGTAGCCGAGTTGTAAAAAAATTGAATTTCCGCCTCGTCTTTCTTTCCGGAAGTCTTTTCAGTGCATTACTTTTATGTAAATTTTGTTACGACTATTCATTATATTCATACTGCTTTATTTTTGTCCAAGGGGAAAAGAGATTCTGAAAGAGTGTAGGAGCTAACATTAATAAAAGTTACCCCGGGACCTTGAATAGTTTTGAAGAATTTACTTTGAATAATTTGGCTTGCATATTTTTAAGCTGTCCACGTCCATCCCTCTAAGTTGACGTGAAGGAGAATGGGACCTGCGCTTAACTTAAACTTATTACTTCCACCACGTGTCAGATTGTTCTCCCGCCCTTAAGGGCGCGGCTACCGCAATTTTCATCACCATTTTTTATTTTTTATTTGTATCAGATATTTTTTTTCTTAATTTAGACACAAACTATGACTTAATTTGGCTCTTAAGAAATTTTTTATTTCTCATAGTTTTCGCGTAATGGCTTGTTAAAGTCATATTTTTGCATGTTTCCGTTTTAACGACTACACCAAAACCAACTGATATACAAAACTAAAAAAAAAAAATCACAGTGGATAAACACATTGCAGGCTACAATGACATGCTCATAAAATTAAAGAATAAAAGTATTTGAATTTTAAAAAAATGCTGAAACTGAAAATAAAAATTTAAAAAGTTCAATATTTTTTTAAAAATACAAATAATTTTTATTCTTTAATTTTATAAGCATATCATTGTAGCCTGCAGTGTCTTTATCCACTGTGATTTTTCTGAGTGTGATATATCAGTTGGTTTTAGTGTAGTCGTTAAAACGGAAACATGCAAAACATGACTTTAACAAGCCATTACGTGAAAACTATGTGAGATAAAAAATTTCATAAGAGCCAAATTTAGTCACATTTTGTGTCTAAAACAAGAAAAAATATCTGGTACAAACACAAAATAAAACAATGATGTTGAAATTTGCGGTAGAACGCGCCCTTAAGGGGCTTCTTATTTGCGCTTGAAGTGTGTTGCAGCGAGTTGCGAATATTCTTTTTTTGACGAAACTGCTAAACGCCCTTTATATTTGTATACCTACGAAAAGAACACACACTTCAAACTATGTCCCTATAGTTTCAAAAATTCGGCACGTTTATTTAAAACATAACTTTCAGCATCCTCAAAATGAAAGAAAAAAAATTGTTTTTCAGACTGCCAGATTTGGAAAAATAACAACCGAATACGAAAAACACAACTATAGAAACAAGCGTTAGTCTTTGAACTATGCTGCCAACCATTGAAATTATGTGGCCACCGCTTAAGAGGACGTGGTACATAATTCAACGCTAGAAGCATTAATATATAACTGTTGGTTTCTTGAAGCCAATTTGCGAAAACTAATCAATAGCAATCCTAGACAATAGTTTTAGCCAATGTTTTAAACAAAATAGTTTCCAGTTTTACGAACTTTTGAGGCACTATCTCTGACGTCGGAACCTCGTGTATTTAACTGCGACGCAAGAGATCACGCGTAACGAATTAGTAATTCTGGATAAATATTTACTCATAAAGTTGGCAAATACCATTATCTAGAATTGTCATTGAGTATTTTATCCATATCGGCTTCGAAAAAAGCGTTGAAATCAATTGATGTTTTCAGCATTTATTTTGCTACCACGCACTCTTGAAGTCCCATAAGAAAAAGGATAGGCCTAATAGTAAAGCACTGCATGCCAGCTGAGTAACTTGCGCGGAGAAGCGGTAATGCATTACTTACACCGGTCAACGGCATCTTTCATTAATTTGTCATGCAGAATCATTGCGAGACAATTATACTGTAACAGTATTATCTTGCAATGATTCTGAATGACAAATTAATGAAAAATTCCATTATTATTTGTATCAAGCAGTTTACTGAGAATACATCCTATGCTTTGTTGAAGATACATTTTTGATAAAACAATTTGAATACATGTTATTGCTAAAAAAAAAAAACTGAAAAATAGAGCATAAGTCCCCATATTAAATTACTTTCATTTTTCTCCTAATACATGCTAAAATCTAAACATCTAACACTGTTTCATGCAAATATGAAAATTATAATTTTTTCCCTTTGGAACGTCCTTAATGCAACATTTCCTGACATATATCTTCCCCATTTTCTTCGTGTGCCGCCACTGCAAGGCTGTGAAGTTGTTCTGGCGCATGTTACACACAAAAAATTGAGATATTGCTGTACGAAAAGTTTTTTCATAGCTATATTGAGGCATGTACATTTAATTCACGCGATTTTTTGAATGTATTTAATAATCTTCCTTTAAAATGAATTTGCTTTTTATAATTTTGTGTATTGTTTTGTTAACATTTTTAGGCCCTAATATGAAAAAAAAAAAAACTAACTTTAAAGCGCGGTTCAACTGCCAAACAAGCGATAAGTGAGCTGTTTCTGTGGTCTGTAGGGGAATTTCCTGGACTCGTGTGGCGCAAAACTGTAGTTAGTGCCGACGGTTTGTTTCCACAAGTGACCAATAGGTGCTTACTTGAGGGAACCGATACATTACGACGCAGTAAGCTGCAGTCAAAATATATGTGCTTTTATTGCTGTGAAACTTAACGACTTGGGAAAGTACAAGCATGGGAAGCAGTCATCCGCAACTTTACCAGCGAATAAATTTATCTTGTCAGATGGCAACAGTGAAGCATGTCGGAAACATTTTGTTAGGACTTTCAAGTACATATCATAACATAAGAAAAGGCATATTAGAAAATAGTAGGCTTACGAAACTTTTCAATAAAATATTACTAAAGAATTTTAGTTGGTTGCGAATATTTAAAACCAGTATGAATTATTTTTAATGAAATATGAAAAGAATGGAAGTAACCGGCCCGCCTTCCCCCTCTCCCAAATAAAGTATTTAACGTCTGAAAGTCTGTATTTAATTAAAAGTTTGTGTTAGTCATGTTGAAAAAAAAACGTAATTTAAATTACTCAATCTTTCGAAGGTTTATAACCGATCTAATTGCTTTACGTGAAACATGCGAAAATTGGAAGGAGACCGTCATAGTATTTCACATCTCAAAATCTGAATTTCATTAAAATTAATGGTAGTCATGTTGGGAGATAACGCAATTAATTTACCTCAGTCCTTTAAAAGTAGCCTAATTAACATTTTTGTTTCCAAGAGTTAGTCGTACCTAATTCGCAATTTAACTGTGGTTCTTAGAATGCTTCAGATAATTTTAATTTACTCTTGAATTTCATTTAATGTTTCAGAATGAGTGTAACTTTCAGTGTTTCACTATACAGTAGTTTGTAAGCTGTATTAATAATAGATATGAGAAGGAAGGGAGCGTTAAATGAGTACTACGAAGTTTCCCCATGACGTATCAGACCGTTAAGTCGTCTTCGTGCATTTTACTTAGCTCTGGGCAACCTCAAGAACATTAGACCGCGAAATATATAAGTCAAAATGAAACTACGTCCAATAGCGTCGGGTATTTTAACTACGAAGTTAAAATTACATGTGAATGTAGTCAAGGTGCCTCACTGCCTGTCCTTCAAATGCGTTGCAGCGAGTTATGACTATTTTTTTATGAAACTATTTAACACGCGTCGCATTTGTATACCTACGAAAAGAACACACACTTTAAACTATGTCGCTATTGTTTTAAAAATTCGGCACGTTTATTAGAAACATAATTTTCGGGCCTCTTGAAACGAAAAAAAAATCGGTTTTCCAGAGTGCTGTATTTGGAAAATTAACTACCGCAAAACGGGGTGAATAGGAACAGTGGGGTGAATAGGTACGAAAGTTTACAACCACATTTTTCATAGAAAACCTCTTTTAAGAGAAACGGTTGTTATATTTGCACGTAAGAACTGCTTATAAATGATAGTGTCATTAAAAAAACATGTTTTACTGACGAGTTGTTGGCGAAAAATTGGTTTGAAATTTCGTTCCTATTCACCCCGCTGTTCCTATTCACCCCATTTTACGGTATCGAATTCGAAAAACACAACTATAGAAACAAGCTTTAGACTCTGAACTAAGCTGACCACAAATAAAATATTGTGGTCACCGCTTAAAGTCTCACAGTAAAAAGGATAATAGTAAAGCTCTGCACGCCAGATGAGTAGCTTGCGCGGAGAGGCGATAATACAGTGATAAAAACATGAATACATATTCCATGCGAAGTGTACGAAACGAATGCAGTTCAAATTATTATGGATTTCGTTTCTTGTAGCCCATGAAAAACATAAAATATTTTGTTGTATTTATTTCTATACCAACGCCATTGTATTGAAAACACCTCGGTTGATTTTTTGTTCGCCGTGGTTGGATATATACGACAGAAAAACCACGGAATTATAGTTTTGTGTGTCGGTTTTTTATTTGCGTTTTATGCAAAGCAGTGTAGCAGTCTTACGAATGTTTCAGTATGTGTGTTTTAGTATGTTGTCCTGTAGACTAAAAAGTGCTTGTGTACCAATTTTCAGATTTACAATGTCGTTTAAAGGTTATTAAAATGTATTTTTAAATGTGAATATAACCTGTTAGTTATGACCTTTTTGCAAGATAACAAACAGTGAGCCGGATTAGGAGGACTTTCAACTTTTAGGGCCGTATCTATAAACGGCTTTCGAATGACAACCAACTGCTTACAAAATGCTTTCTCTATGGGGATAGCAGTTGGTTGTCAGTCGAAAGCCGTTTATAGATACGGCCCTAAGTGTGTTGTTCTGTACACTAAAAAGTGCTTGTGTAGTAATATTCAGATTCGCAATATTTTTTTAAGGTTATTAAAACTAATGTTCAAAATGTGAATATAACGCGTTACTTACGACTTTTTTTTTGCAAGAAAAGCAATGAAGCTGGCATAGGAGGAGTTGGGACTTTTAGTACGTTGTTTAGTACACTTGATAGAACATTCATGCCAAGTTTCAGATTTACAATATTTTTTTACAGGTTTTCATAAAATTTAGCTTAAAATGCCTGGGATATGACAACATGCAAAACTGAAACTACCCATAGAGCAATGTGCTACTGCAGAAGGAACAGCGCTTATATCGACGTTAACTGGAATTGAATAACACGTCTCGTGTTTTTTCTTCTGACTTTCCTATATTGCCCTTATACATTATTTGGCCACAGATTAATGGTAATACCACATGAGTGGGTCTGTATTTTAATAACTTCTTTATTATTGGTCAAGAGTGCGTGGTAGATAAATAAACGCTGAAATCATCAATTTATTTCTACGTCTTTTTCGAAGCTAATTTGGATAGAATACTCAATGACAACCCTATATAATGTCATTTGCTAAATTTATGAGTAAATATTTGTCCAGAATTACTAATTCGTTACGCGTGTTCACTTGCGCCGAAGTTAAATGCACGAGGTTCCGGCATCAGAGATTGCGCCTCAGAAGTTCATAACACTGGAAACAATTTTTTTTTAAACGTTGGCTGAAACTAATGTCTAGGATTACTATTGTTTAAATTTCGCAAATTGGCTTCAGGACTAGTACTTTATCGTTGAATTATGTACCACGCCCTCAAAGCCTCATCGAGGAAGCGTCTAGTCTAGCACCAATGGCGAATGCGACAGAAACGTACAGCTGTTTGAAGAGTAGCTTCTGCCCAAGAGAAAATGATAATATTTTTCATGTTAAGTCCTTGCCGTTTATTAGAACCACGTTTTATGTCGCGAAAATATTTTTTCATAATTTCGCTTAAGGGCTTGTTCCTGAGATTTTTTTTTCAGACTGGTGACAATAACGCAAATATTTTTTAACCAAAAGCTTTGGAAAAAAATTGAGTCAATGTGCAGTCACACGATGCACAATACTGTGGACGCGTTTTTAAAAATAATGTGTCCCGTCAGCAAAAAAAAAAAAAAAAAAAAAAAATATTTTGCTTCATTTTTGCTTATTTTCACGACATAAAAAACGTTGTAGTTTGGGTAATGGAATCTAAAAAACCGTTCAGTAAATTTCTACAAAAAATTCAGCTACAAATTATAACATATAAATAGGGCCACGATTTTGTCGCGAAAAGATTTTTGCCCCACTTTGTTTCAGTGTCTCACGTGCACATCTGCAGTTCTGTTTCAAGGTTATTGGCAGCGTGTCTATGTTCAGACACGTTTCTCATTTGACTGCACCAATCAGAATAAGATTATTGTGACTCCGTACGTCCGTAATTTGCCAAGGCCAGTGAGAGTAAAATCATCAATCACAGACGATGTAGCAGAGCTGCAGGTGTGCACATAACGTATTGAAACCAAATGTTGCAAAAATCTTTTCGCCATAAAATCGTCGCTTTACATATAAGTGTTAAAACTGTGTAGCGAAATTTTGAAATGAGTATTAGGTAGCAACAAAAAAAAAATTTTTCGAAATCACTGCAAAACTCGGTAACAAGGCATTTAAGTGCCTTTCGTGCACATCGGCAGTTCTGCTTCGTGATTATTGGCAACGTGTCTTTGTTCAGACATGTGTCTCATTTGACTGCACCAATCAGAATAAAGCTGTAGTAGCGCCATACGTATGTGATTTGAATGTAGAACCCAGAAACAAGTGAGAGTTAAAACGCCCAACTTCTAGGGACCGGAAAAATTCGCGTTTTCTTTAGGGCGCAAGGTAGAATTTAAAAAAAACTGTAAGTTTCTAACACTTTTGTAGTTGGAGAGCCCACGATTTTTTCGGTAAAAGAATTCTGCAACAGTTTGTTTCAATGCCTTATGTGTAGAGACATGCAAAATTCGCGTTATCATTTGGTAGCAGACTAAACTTCACTTTCCTATACATAACGGAGCATAATCTGCGATACAATTGGCCACGAACCTTTAAGTGCTGTCATTGACGTGTGTTACGTTTTCACAGAGATTGGCCTCTCTACAGTGTACGCATTCTCTGCGGCAAGTCACGACAATATCGGCCAGTGGGAGACGTCGAACAAGCCTATAGTCACTTGGAGTCTAGTCAGCTGTCAGAAAATAACGCGAATTTTGCATGTCTCTACTTATGTGCACATATGCAGCCGTGCTTCATGGTCAGTGATTGGTTGTTTTTAACTCTCAGCGTCTAGGGTTCTACACGCAAATCACAGACGTGTTGTGTTACAGTTATTCATGTACTGATTGGCACAGTCAAATGAATAACAAATCTGCACAAAAACGCTCTGCAAATAATCATGAAGTTGAGCTGCAGGTGTGCACGTAAGGCACTGAAACAAAGTGGGGCAAAAATCTTTTCGCGCAAAAAACTACCGGGCCCTAATGATTGGGTGATAAACGTCTGACATAACGTACCTACTTGCAGACCAGTAAAAGGCATAAATATTACCATAGCGGTATTCTTATTGGCTCAGTCAAGGATAACAGCTCCACGTACAACGGAAGCCAGTAATAAGCTGAACGTACGTTGAAACCCAGAAAACAATCAAGTTTACCCGCGATAAACCATAGTTTCTAGCAGTAATACATTCTGCCAATAACCATGAAGCAGGACTTCATATGTGCATATACGGCATTGGAACAAACTGTTGCAGAATTATTTCCGCGAAAACTCGTGGTCTCTAGCCTTAGACTTAAGGCCATGATCTTTAATTTATTTCAAACAATTGCTAATAACTTGAATATTTTTTAACAAAAAAACTTTGAAAAAAATTAGAGACTGTGTAGTCTTACTACTATACACAATTTGTCCAGAGCGTTTTTGAAAATAATGTACCGTTTGCTAGCAAAAAATTATTTTGCTTCATTTTGGCTTATTTTGAGAAAGAAATGTGTACTAATTCAGGGGCAAAAAATCTAAAAATCTGTTTGGTGTATTGCAACAGAAAAATTCAGATGCAAACGATGATGTATAGGTGTTAAAACTGCATGAATGAATTTTTGATATAGGTATTAATTTGCGTTAAAAAATATATATTTTCGAAACCACTGCTAAACTAAAGAGCGAGGCCTTAATTGACACCGCCTAGAGGGCGTTGATCGTATAAAAAAGAAGCAAACTAAGTGCAGGCCCACTAGTGTGGTATCACTGTGCCAGCTAGCAGCCAATGGAGAGCTGTTGCCTGGTTCAGTAAGCACACATTCTTGAAGGCTAGCATACAGGTCAGGGAACCTGCGAATTTTCCCCGTCTCTAGCAATCACTAACCATGAAGCAGTGCTGTTAGCCACAAACTCCTGGTTCTGCCGATCAGTCATACTGACTTAAGTTTAACTGTCTTCAGTGTTGCCAGGTCCCTTACGACGACATATAGTTTTCAGAACTTAAAATTATCGTTTTTCGAGAGAAATTATGGTACCGTGTTAGCTTTCGTTAAATAACGGTTTAAAAAATTCAACTGTTCACAAAGTAACTACACGTGAAATTTAATTGTAAAAATAGCAACTATTAGAATTACATACATATGAAGCCAAATTGAATAACAAATGATATTGCCTTTTTTTTTAAAGGATTTTTTGTGCAGTCTCCAATATTACTTTGCTGAAGAAACATTGCAGCGTATAACTGAGCCAGGGCAAAAAAAAAAAAAAAAAAAAAAAAATATATATATATATATATATATATATATATATATATATATATATATATATATATATAAGCTTGTTTATTTCCCTCTGCAACGAATTGACCATCGTTATCATTTTTCGTACTGAACGTGCAATTATGGTACAATTAGCCACTATCAACTGGTATATATCGTCTATGGTACAAATTATGAAAATAAGGTACAAAAACTATAATTATGGTACGATCTGGCACCCCTGCCTGTCATTCAGTATAGCCAGCTGCAGTTGTGAAACCCCCAAGTTGGGAACACTGACTGCACGAGGAATGCTGACGAGAGACGTGCGTGGCGTAGCGTGGCGTATGTCAAGGTCGCGGTGCCCGACCAACCAGGTCAGAGACAGGAGTTGGCCGGCTGCGAGTGAGACTCGCTTCCGTGAGAACGTAGCGTCGCCTTGAAGCTTTTCCCACCCGTCAAATACGCTTATATGACATCGGTACACATTCCTGTTACGTGTGCCTGCCTACCTGCCCTTCAAATACGTTGCAACGTATTACGGCTACTCTCTTTTTAACGAAACTAAGAGGGCGAGGTACATAATCCAACGTTAAAAGCTTTAATCTACAACTGTAGGTTTCTTGAAGCCAATTTGCGAAAAGTAAACGATAGCAATCCTTGACAATAGTTTTAACCAACGTTTTAAACAAAATTGTTTCCAGTGTTAAACTTGTGAGAAACAGTCTCAGACCTCATGAATTTAACTGCGGTGCAAGAGATCACGCGTAACGAATGAGTAATTCTGAATAAATATATACTCAAAGGTGGCAAATACCATTATCTGGGATTGCCATTGAGTATTTTAACCATATTGACTTCGGAAAAAGCGTAGAATTGATGCTTTCAGCGTTTAATTATTATCTACCACGCACTCTTAACGCACTCATATATCTGTAAATCTACGAATAAGAACACACTTCAAACTATGTCGCTATAGTGTTAAAAATTCGGCGCATTTATTATAAACATTATTTTCTGGCCCCTCAAAACGACCAAAAATGGCTTTTCTGATTGCCGTATCTAGAAAATGAACCATCGAATTAGAAAAACATAACTATAGAAACAAGCGTCAGACTTTGAACTACGCTGCCCATATATAAAATAACGTGGTCACCGCTTGAAGTTACATAGGAAAAATGATAATAGTAACTAAGCACAGCACGTCAGTTTAGTAGCTTGCGCGGAAAGGCGATAATTCATTACATACGTCGGTTAGTGGCAACCTTACCACTCCTACCTCACACACACATAAAAATGCAGCCTCGCTCTCTAGTTTAGCAGTGGTTTCGAAAAAAAATTTTTATAACGCTAATTAATACACATATCAAAAATTCCTTTGGCAGTTTTAACATTTATATATCAACGTTTGTATATGAATTTTCTGTTGCAATACACCAAACTGATTTTTAGATTTTTGCCCCCGAATTAGTACAAATATTGTGAAAATTAGCCAAAATGAAGCAAAATAATTTTTTTGCTCTTAAATGGTACATTATTTTAAAAAAATGCTCTCGCAAAATTGTGTATGGTATGACTGTACATTGTCTCAAATTTTTTCAAAGCATTTGGATAAAAAATATTTGAGTTATTTGCAATTGTTTGAAATAAACGAGAGATCATGGCCTTAACACCATCACCACCGCAAAAATACTAAAGTAAAATGTGTAATATTAACTATATTTTCAGGTACAAAGTTAATCTACTCGTATATGCACGAAAAGGAATTTTAAAAAAAAATGTATAACTAAGACGTGTTCTGTTATGAAAGAAAAAAAGGAGTTATCGCTTTAAGATGTCTAAATACTATTGAAGGTATGTTTTGGCATGGCATAAAGTTAATTAGACATATCCAGCCTGTCAGTAAGTTTGATCCAGTCACTAGGTTTGTTCACTATTAAAAATCGTTACTGATGTTAGGTCTAACCGTAAGCGATTAAGATTTTTTTTCCATAGATTTATAATGTCGATATTGTAGATAACATGTATATTTTCGGTGATATGGAAATTTTCGCTCATACCGAAAACTTAAAAATGATACATCGACATAAAAAAACCGTTCGATAGTTAATTTCAATGTTTGCCGATGCATCGGAATCTCGAACAGCCCTGCCAGTCCCTGACAGTTTTGTTTAATCTCTGCTGTGACTTTACAGTCGACAATGTCTAATTGTATTGTTATATTGTAAATAAAGTGTCGGTGTTGTGTAAGCTCGCCTGGTCAGTGCTCAAGGCCGTCATTTCAGATTTATTCTGGGGGAGGGGGAAGATTTTTCAAAATTTTAAATGAAATAATTATTGCAATGATCTGCTTAACTTACAATAGCTTATAAGTATATTTTTTTTATAATTAGTTAAGCATATGTAAAATTAGAAACTTTAATAATACAACTTCAGTTTTATGTGCTTACGTACACAAAAATATTTGTATAGGCTACACTTTTCATTCTAAAAGCAGGGGGAGGAGGCATTTCCCACCTACCCCCTCTAAATGACGCCCCTGTCAGTGTAGGTTAACTGAAAACTAAACCTGGTACATGTTCTCTCGCAACTCGCGTGCTAATATATTCCCCTCTGCTCGTGACGCTGAGGTAGCAGTGCTACATAATAGTTTCTATCGAACAATAGCAAGATGTTTACTGAAGGGGAAAAAAATTACGTTAGCAGCAAATATGTATGTGTTATAGGTAGAGACATGAACTTTTCGCGAAAATAATTTTGCCCCACTTTGTTCCAGTACCTTATGTGCATGTCTGCAGTTCTGCTTCACATATATTGGCAGCGTGCGGGGGAGGGGAGAAAGCGCGCAAACATTTTCCGAGAGGACTACGAATTCGCGTGTTTGTCGTGAAAGTTTTGATGCCTGCAAACTCGTATCCGGATAGTGAGATCTCTTGGAGCGATAGGTCGTCTATTGCGCCATGCGACGTTCGTGGTGACTGTCAGTGAAGAACAGCCAATATCTTCTGTGTCAAAGCATATTACAAGACACATTTGACGAGGCGATCAGATATTAATGTCAAGCTATATACATACATACACACACACACACACACACACACACACACACACACACACACACATATATATATATATATATATATATATATATATATATATATATATATAT
>PNEQ01044146.1:0-15346 GCA_003012365.1 Medauroidea extradentata
TTTTTTTTTTTTTTTTTTTTTTTTTTTTTTTTTTTTTTTTTTTTTTTTTTTTTTTTTTTTACCATTTGGTTAACACTGTTCACCATTTTATAAATTTCCTCAATGCTGCCGCGAATTTAGACACAGTACGCGTTTGAAAGGGGTGAAAATTTCTTTACTCAGGGCAACAAATGTTTCCACGAACTCGTCACACTTCTCCATAATCATCAATTGTTTTGTCGATAATGCCTATTTTTTTTATTATATTGCCGTTACACAACTATATAAACACGCTGCACTAAAATGGAAATGACTTTAAAACACGTTTTTATAATGTAACATTTTCAAACACGTAGGGCAAGGTTTAGGTTAGTTACCATTTGCGTATGCGTAAACAAAGAGAAAGGAACGCACGTAAAGAGATCAATGTTGCCTACACAGGTACAGCTATCGACAGTGTTCCATACAATCGATAGTGCTAGCGGCGGCAATTCTCTTGCCGCCATCTTGAATTTATTGCGCCGTGAGCGCAAGCATTACACGCGACACAGTCAATCTGCTACAGGTTTGCACGTGATCGCCAATGGCGGATTGTATTTATTCGTGTTACGTGCATGCATTGGCCATCCTGAGTGTACCTGCTCGCTGTCTGTGGAACGCTACATCTCACGTCAGTTATCTATGATTACGGTACAAAAACGTAAACAAATGCGGTATTTTTCTAGCAGTTGCAGTTTCCTTTCAGTTTGTTTACTAAAGAAAATTGCGTACATTACTTTTATAAAAATTACGTTTTTTTACAAAAGTTGACAGTATTACGTGGGAAATCAGGCATGTGGCAAAACGTAATATGTGGGAAAATTAACCATGGCTCTTATGATAAAAGTGATGGGACCAAACAAACCAAACGACTCAGCTGGGAAAACGTATCTCGTAGGAACGTCTTAAGCGAGTTTTACTGTATGTCATGGTTGACATATAAGACTTTTCTTTGACACATTAGGCACAAACTTTACCGGCAACGATAATTGTAGTTGGCACAACATGTCTTTTGATAAAGCTGTTTGCTTCCTAGGACCTTGTTGTGGCAGGGAGCGACCACACACACCTGTACAATAATTTGTGTGTGCAAGGACCTGTCTAGAAACAGGTTAGTTCAAAAACAACATACAAGACGTGTCTAACCTATGTCACTTGTGCCACTTTTGACCACTACCTAGTCACAGCTCCTGACGCTTGCTCGCTCAGCAGATGGGATGTGATGATAACACTACTCCCTTTGTTTTGCTGTTCTTTCACTGCTCTAGCTCCGCGGGTCGTGTGAAAATAATCTGCTCGTATAATGATTCTACTCTGTGCACAAGTTTTTTTACAAACTTCACCAATGTGCATGGAGAAGGATTTGATACTCAGCTTCAATTTTACACCAACAGTAAACAATTACAAACATCAAGATGTTAATCATTGTTAATAAACTTGGGATAACACATTCACAGAACAACTTTATACCTACACAGTGCTGTTTCACATTTTCTTTTCACTGTAGTATACAAGTGTATCCACAGCTGTTATTTACGGCCGAGCCTATTGTATGTGTGCGTGCATGTGTGTGGGCGCTAGTGCATGTGTGGGTTAGTAACTCACACCAGACGCACTGTTGTCAAGTGTCATACTGCCATATGCCACACATATCTGAGACATGCACCAGACGGTTGGTAGTGTCAATTTATTGTGAACTGTCCTGCTTTCACTTGTTAAAAGAATAATGATTTATAAACATTACTGTCTATATATCATTAAATGACATTATGGTAATTATATTTAATAGCATTTAGTTAACAAAACGGAAAACGTAATAAAGCTTAAATAAACACGACGTATAATCGTAATATCAAAGGCATAGACTACCGTATCCAAGGGCACAAGAAATCAGGGGCAAAAAAGTTACGGCGTGCACATGATGAAATAGGGGTGAGCGAACGGCCTTATTGGAGTGGGTACGGGAGGGGGGAGGCGGGCGGGTTGCCGACTGGCCAGGGGATGGGAAGGGGCATTCGGGCCGGCCGGCTGGCTGTCACGTCGTGCGGGAGGAAGGGACAGCAACGTATATTTTTAGAACAAATACGCCGTGTGCAGCAGTACAGTTTTCAAGAAATAACTGCAACCATTTGCACCATAATAAATGCAACACCTTTTTCTGCTATTATCTTTGGATTTAAATTTTTTTAAGCAAATTTTTTTTCTTCAATTTGCTATGGTTCCTGGAAAAAGGATAGTTACTTTGAGAGGGTCATTATTCTTGTGGTCGTAAAATCGAGAGTTGACTGTAATCAAAAGTAATCTTAGTTACAAATACCTGTGAGTTAATGTCTTATAATACTGGTTTCTGTCCATCGATTAACTGATACCTCACGCACTATGGCCATTACGAATCTCGTGATTGTGAGCATAGTTTATTTGTATGTATTTGTAACTCAAAACCACTAAAAACACACATGACACACGCAATTCAAGAATTCAAGTTTCGTTCAGTTCTACTGCCACGAACAATGGCGTCGCACTTAACAGAAACAATAAATAATGTATTTTCTCAATGTGTGAAATAAAATGTGTGTTGTTTCTAGGCTGACAAACGTAAAACATAATTTACAGAACACTGGTGGCTTCACTTCATTTGGCAATGATATTCATAGTCATTTCCAATACTTTTGAATGTGTTTATACACACAATGGACAAACACACACAAATGGTGTAACTTGGCGAAGTGGTGAAAACGGCAAAAACATAACTCTGATGCCACCTCTCATTGGAAGTTTTAACTGTCTGAACCGCGGAGCGAGCGGTAACGTGCAACATGATCTGAGGCCGGCGGTAGAGTCACATTGTGCTTCCGCCAATTAAGTCTAATTATACTGTAAGTAGAAATGTCAATAAGATCATAAATAAATATTTTGAAGTATATTAAATACAGAGAGGTCGATTTCATCAGATGTTCTTTCACTATTGTATTCAAATAGGAAAATACACGGAACTACATGCCATGAATCGCTACCAACCATACAAGCAGTAAAGTAACTCTTGTTAGTTGTGATGTATATGCAGTAACGGTTAGTGATTATTACAAAGGTTAAATCTTTAGTGCTCATTTTGTCCCAAATGACCTATAACCATGAAGGTGTTGCAAAAGTTTGGTTGTTTTAAAAAAATAATTATAAGACAGTATTTTTCAATATTTTACTTGGCATTTATTTGGTGTAATTTTTTTGGGAGCATTTGTGGGAGGGGCCATGACTCCTATGCACCCCCTTTTTTCCCCTCTGGATCAATCATTACAACAAAGGCACATGCACTTCAAAGGCTAGAAATGTACGTGAACTTGACGACAGTGGTTATAGACTATAAATTACTTGCAATAGGTTCGTATTATGAACATAAAAGTGTTTTTGGACATATGCCATTGCAGGTGAATGTTGCTGTATTGCAGAAAATCTCACAAAAAAACAAAAAGCAAAGGAAGAAATGCCAGTAAGCTGTAGTCAACAGACATAGAACATAAATGTAGTTCCTGAAATGAATTTAGTCGTGTCCCAGAAGATGGCACGATGACAAGAACTGATATAAAAAACACTAAATTAATTCCTAAGTGAAATATTGTCTACTGGAGAAGGATGACACAATAAAAATTAATGACAGAAAAAAAATTACAAAAACCATAAAAAATGGGGTGTGCGAAAGTGGCACCAAAAAGATGAACGACAGCGACAACACAAATAACGAGTGACACGAATATATGTGAACACAGACAAGACACAACATAGACACAAATCAGAAGGGAAATGTAGGCTTCTCAAGACAACAACAGATGCTATATGTCGGGAACTGGTATATGTTCCCGTCTTCAGGCACATGTACAGAATGAGGAGCACCAGCAGACTGGGTGTCACGTCTGGAGAAACAAGGGTCTTATATAGGAAATATACCTACATGCAGCTCAGTCACTGAAAGTGCAGCTTGTAATGAGCTTGTATGCAGTGAGATGTGGATCAGGTCTATTGTTTTGCTAACATATGTTTAGGAAAAATATACTGTGCAATGATTAATTATCTCTATTTCAGTTAGTTTCTTTTTTGGTTAAAGGAATCCAGATATTTTTGTTCAATACTTTCTTGGCTGATGACTTTACTATTGCTGATGATGAAAGCATGTTCTTTTATTTTCCTTTTTGTCAGGGTTTGCCTCAAGTGTAATTGGTGTAGCGTCATTGATGTAGCACGTTCCCACAGTATTGTATGCCTGTTTTCCCAGACATGTTTGGCTAGTCTGGATGTTTCATTTTCACCTTTCTCTAAGGCGAGTGGTGAGAAGCCTGCCAGTTTCTCCAATGTACTTACTTCCACATTCACAAGGGATTTCATAGACACAGTTCTGAGTTTTTGTTTTTCTGTAACTGGTTCTACTTCTGTCACCACCATACCACCATACCATTTTTGTGTTTGGTACATTAATTTTTTTAATCAGTTTGGTTGTTTTTCCTTCTGGTGGTTTCCTTATCCCTTTAAGCGGTGAGGGGTTTGAATGCGCCTCTCCCTCCATGTCGTACCACGCCCCTTTCCTCCGCCAGCGTAATGCGTCAGGCATAAGGCGGAGGATAGGGTGGACAGGGGAAGGGGGGCTGTGGCTAGGCGGGTGGTGCGAGCGGTGGCCGGGGCCCATTATGCTAGCGTGGCTCGGCAAGACGTGACTGAGAGTCGGGAGAGATAAGGCCGAAGGGAGGTCTCGTGAGCGGTAACGACGTGATGTGGACTCGTGGCTGTAATGTGTGATTGTCCAGCCGAGAGGCCTGATGTATTTAATACTGCTTAAATAATTGCAGCGGAAGACTACGAGTAAACAAAGGATAGCGCACTTTTGGTGGTTAGATTGGCCTAATGAAGAAGAAAGTGTTAAACAGGTCTGGCGGCCAAAGGGCATCCTTGGTTAGACTACTCTTGCAAACGAAGAAAGTGTTAAAACGGGCCTGATCGCTGTGCGTCAAGTGGTTTGCGGCAAGGCGTGGTGAAGAGTTGAGAACTCTCGGAAGTGGTGTCAGAGGACGCAGTGGCCCGTCGGGACTGCTGTCTCCTGTGTCGTTATTGTGGTGGTACTCACTGCCCATCACGTTTGTGTCGCAAAATATATATGATGCCCCACTCGACCCCACCTCGCGGTGAGCTACCGAATGTGATTGGGACACACACACAGCACCACGTAGCTCACGACTGAACACCAGTCGGTATGAAGCACACTCTAATTTCTCAGGGAAAACAGTGGGTTCGAACCCTGAATGAATGAAGAGATGCATGCTATGGAACAGTAACTTGATTTTATTAAGCCTTTTTGCACAAGGTAGATAGCATCACAGCGCGCGTGGCAGTCAGTAAATCGGCAAAGAAAAACAACCTTGATGCCTCCAGAGCATCGTGCATCAGAAACACTGCAGTTTTGTCAGGCCGGCATCTTAAAGAGTTCCCAACATGTATGAGATTTACGTTGTTGCGCGAAAAGCCATCTCACAGGAACATGAGACGAATGATAATGGTGCTGCGGCAAATGGAAATTACGGTCTCGTAAACTATGCAATAACAGCAACTTGCCTCCTCTTCATCGTGTCTGCCGTTGCTACAGTACACGGGACTCCGCGAAAAAAAATATAAAAAAGAAAGAAAAGCTTAAGTCATTGTGATTACTCAATTACCGACGCGGAGGCAGCTTCGCCTCGGACGCCAAGTCCAACGACCACCATAGTTTCGCATCACTCTTTCAGCTCCCGAAAACACGTCCGCTTAGCACAAGAGACACTCAACAACTGGGACGAGGAAAAGGACGCCACAAGCCACCAAGATGGCGAGCGGACACCCCTCCTCTACTGTCTGCTAGGAACTCTTTTAAATGACCATGGTTAATTCGGGCCAAAAGATACCTTATAAAATATACAAAAGAGAACTGACAACCAGAAAAACTGCACAGTGTGCTTACATTTATTAAACTTCACGCCAGGAATTTAATATTAAAGAAACAAAATTGCCATGCTCGGCGGAGTGAAACTTACTTTATCTAAATGTTATGTTGAAGAGAAAAAAAACTGATGTGATATTTCAGATACATAAAACACTCGAAGCACAAACACACACACAAAAAATGGGAGGACAATCACCAGGCTCCTTGGAGTGCAGAGCCGGGCAGCGGCTCTTTACCATGGGACACAACTAGGTCCATCCTAGTTGCCCCCAAATCCCAGGCCTACACCTCAATATGTGGCTGAAAGGTGGTCTTAACACTTTGGCAGCTGTATGTTGTACACTGACATGCCTTCTGCGGTCTCAAATCTCCGAAAACAACAAAATTAAGTTCTACTATTGTCAATTACAATTTTAAAAAATTGAACCCAGGAGCATACTCCTACTTAAAGCAAAAAAAATGGTCTGGTGAGGCCAGTTACTTTACATTATGGTTGGTTCTGGATGATTAAGGTAGGACTATTCCTTTACTTGGTAATTCTCGACGAAGTTGGAACCGCTTCTCAACAACTTAAGATTGTGAAACGATGGTCGGCAAACTGTCACTGCTGTAGAATGTTGCGCTAAAGGATGAAGGAGTCTAGCGCGGCATAATGACTGAATTGAATAACATGTGAAATATTTGTAGCACCCATATGGTGTGTACTTGGTTGTATTGGGAGTTTAGGAAGATTTTACAAGTGTGTACTTGGAGAAAGGATTCAATCTTTAATGTTATGTTCACTAATTACCCCTAAAGATTTTTGTAAATTAATGTCAGAAAGATTTGGACAATCTAGCAGTGAAAGTGAATGGACAAGATAAGGACAAGGTTAGGGTTGTAACTTACAAGCTTATGCAGTGTTTATTAGCGTGTGTTTGGAGGAAATACTGTATTATTAATATTACTGTATGTTTAATGATTTGCCCTTAAGGGTGCAGTCACCTCAGTTTTCGTCTTTTTTTAAATTTTATATTTGTACAAGATATATTTTTTTCTCATTTTAGACAAATTGTTATTAAATCTTCCTCTTAGGAATATTGTGTATCTCTCATAGTTTTGGTGTAATGAGTTGTAAACGTCAAAATTTGCACTTTATGGTTTTATGTATGCCACTAAAGCCAACTGACATACCAAACCGAAACAATTCACAGTGTATAACAATGTTGTAGGGTATGATTTGACATATATAAAAACAAAAACAAAATATATTTGTATTTAATAAAAAATTCTGAAAATTGAAATGAAAATTTAAAAATTTAATATTTTTTTTATTTTACTGTATATGTTTTAAATCACAGCCTACAACATTGTTATACACTGTGAATTTTTTTCTGTTTGCTATGTCAGTTGGTTTTAGTGGCGTACATAAAACCGTAAAGTGCAAATTTTTACGTTTACGACACATTACGCCAAAACTATGAGAGATAAAAAAATTTTCCTAAGAGGAAGATTTAGTCACAATTTATGTTTAAAATAAGAAAAGAAATATCTGGTACTAATATAAAAATAATTAAGATGTTGAAAACTGAGGTGAATCACCTCCTTAAGGATCTTTGTAAACTATTATCGGAAATATTTGAATAAACTGGCAGTGAAAGTGAAGGAACAAGATATGGACAATGTTAGGGGTGTAACTTACAAGTTTACGTAAAGTTTATTTTATCTGTCATTTGTGATGGTATTATGTACTGGTGTTAATTAATGTGTTAAGATACCGGTAAAACGGGGCGGCGTGCACACGGTTTTAAGCCCTTGGTTAGGGATTGTAATGAGTCTGTGAAATATCTTTGTGGAGGCTGGGTGTGAGCCTTTTTAATAGTTTTAGGTGTATGATCCCCTTAAGGTTATAGTGGAATTTGTTTATGTGAAGGTAGGAATAAATGTTGAGTTATAAAAGGGTATTGCAAACAGTAGTTGTGAGTGGTGAGCTTAAACCCTACCCTTCTGATTTGCAAGTGAGAAGTCTGTGAGTATTGTTACAAGTTGCTGGCTAGGTACGTTTGGGGATGGAGGTCTTGATAAAATAAAGAAAATAAAGCTAACCTAGTTTATTTACAACTGTATATACAAAAAAAAATCAATGTCTATAAAGATTTACCACAATAAATGTCAAACAGAACAGATAACTACTATTTACATAAAGGAAAAAAAAAATACATCAACATAAGTTCTCTGTATATGGAAATGTTACTAGTCACTCACAATGGTGGACCCAAAGAAATAATACCGAAGAATCTTTCTGGCCTAGAATCACCTTCTTCCTACTACTTGCTGCGGTCCCACTCGCTGGACGCCCTTGAACAGTCGTCGCAATCCAATACTTGTCACTATCACTTGAGATTACACTAGGCACCTGCCATCAAAACTCTCTCTCTCCTGCTGCAGCTCCCCCTTATATACCCCACCCTCCTTCTTCTCGAATTATCTCGGCGGGTCTCTGTTCTCCAACCTCCTGGAAAGATGTCGCTTCAGTGTCAAGCACCACCCAGAGAGATAAAGAGGGAACAGGATCATTCCAGATCACGATATTTTCTCTCGGTTACCCGATACTGGGTGCAGGTGGTTACCATGGAGTAATACAATCACCCGAGGAGGTCTTTTAGCGCTGCCGCCACTGTATTGTATTTCGCCGCCCTGCCCGACAGCCACGGCGCCGAGGAGTGAGTGGGAAGGGGGTGTCCTAGCTCCGCCACCACAGTATCGTACTACACCGCCCAGCCAGACAGTCGCGGCTCGCAACACAATGTTCTGCCTAGTGATTGAGATATTTTACAAGATACACGGCGGCCCTTCTGGCAGGTGAAGTCCCCTAAGGTATAAAGGGAGCTAGTAGAGTGCAGAGTCGTCGTATTTTTTTTTCAGAGAGCCCTTGTACATATGGAATAACCAATGTGCCTGATGGTTTTTCTGTTGATTCCTAGGAACTGAACTGGACATTATAGTTGTTGATGTGTTTGTCTATGGTGCCAATAGGATAGCCATTTGCTAAGAAGTCTTATTTTAGGTGGTTTGCCTCATCAGTTTTTAAGGTTTCATCATTGCATATTTTGTCTGCCCTGTTTTACAATGTGTTTATTATGCCAGATTTCATACTTTTTGAGTGATTGGACATGTAAGGAAGGTATTGTCCGGTATGAGTGGACTTCCTATGCACTTTGGTAGAGATTTTGTTGTTTTCCTGTACATCAAAACATCAAGAAAGGGGATGTTCATATTGTTTTCAGTTTCATTTTCAGCATGTGGCCAGCGTGCCGTACAACGTCGCTAGTCGGTGGTTTGTATCGTGAAACTCTCATGTAACAACTCAGGGATGGTGACAACCTACGGTATCCAACCCGGTATGCTGCCAACTAGTTCTTTACAACTCACACCCTAAAAAGCAACCCCGATGATATTATTATTATGCTTATCTCATTGTTGCTAGTATTTTTGTCCTGTCATTTATCCTAAATTATTTTTTCTTAAGGTCATTTAACCTAAAGTCGTTTGTCCTACAATCATTTTAGTTAATATTCGAAACCTTCGTTTGTCCTAAAATCATTTATCCTAAAGTTGTTTGTCCTAAACTCATTTGTCCTAAAGTCGATTGTCCTAAACTCATTTGTCCTAAAATCGATTGTCCTAAACTCATTTGTCCTAAAGTCATTTGTCCTAAACTCATTTGTACTAAAGTCGTTTGTCCTAAAATCGTTTTTCCTGAATTTGAAGTCTTCATTCGAAACCGTCGTTTGTCCTAAACTCATTTATCCTAAAGTCATTAGTCCTAAACTCATTTGTCCTAAAGTCATTTGTCCTAAAGTCATTTGTCCTAAAGTCATTTGTCCTAAACTCATTTATCCTAAAGTCATTTGTCCTAACTTTAGGACAAACGACTTTAGGATAAACGAACCGTTTTATGTTTAGGACAAACGATTTTAGGACAAACGCCGCACCCCCGTTTTTAATGGTACCAATATATTTTATGTTGTCTTGAATATATGTTTAATTTCAAAATCATATTTTATACAGTAGTGCATTATGTAGATACCTAAACAAAAAACCTCGAGTGTTAGTATAAATAACTCTTATTTGGTAATGGCCTAAGATTAAAGAGTATGCATAAAAATTACTTTTTTCAAGTTAATTTTTACCATGAAAACTGGTACCAAATTTGCCTCTACTGCCATGCATTCAAAATTGTTTATAGCATTTTGCTATAAATGCAAAAAAAGTAAATTAAAACACTAGTTCTTTGTACATAGTCAATTTTGGGCATTGTAACGGGTCTGCTTCTACGTATGTTGTTATTTTGTATTTATATAGATGTTACGATGTTACGATTTCCCTGTTTGCGGCAATAAAATGTGACGGGGCTCCGTCTACGTCACCGATGTAGTTGTTGTTGATTCGGGGACGTAACTCTCCTCCGTTGCTACTGCAAGTAGTTAGCAGGCAGAAAAATGGCAAAACACAGCGAGCTGATGCAGAGGCGGTGTCTATTATGTTGATGCCCGGATAGCAGTGAGGTTAGTCCGAAACGGATAAAAAATAATTAGAAGAAAAATTATTTCGGCATTTTTTTATTTAACCTTTCTTTTGATGCACTTTAACGGACAAAGGCAATTCACGAAGCGAGTGCTCGCCCAGAGTTAGTTGAGGTGACTTTTCTATCTACGTATTACGACTTGCCGCTTCCCTCTGTAATAGTTCTTGGTCCGGCACTTTATCTACCTTAGTTCTGACTACGCGGTTACCAATACCTACTTCTGGTTACATTACTAAAAAATGAAAAGGCAGTATGCCAAAAAAGGAGAGATAAAACAGAAAGACTGATCTCTTCTAACGAATCCATCCTCTAGGCTTCACAGCCTCTTTACCACGTCCTCTTCCTGCCGCCATGACGCCCCAACTAATCAAAACACTCAGCCGGCCATCTCCCGGCGACCGTTCCCTAGCTCCGATGGATCACAACTAACCGATGACAAACACAGACAAGAAAACTTAGCCGGCCATCTCCCGGCGACCGGTCACGACGACGACTAACTTTGCTGGGCGAACACCCCGACTTACTCGGCCGAGCGGCGGAGGGATACATCAAGATCCAACTTGCCTAAAAAGCTGGTCAATTGACGTTTATAACCTAAAAATTGTAAGTAACATAGATACTGATAAATTTACAAAGCATTTTATTTCATAATACCAGCTAAATATTCATTAGTTTATTAATTGGGGTTGTGCAGCGTCATCAATCTGTCACGGATCACCATCTTCACGAAGTTTTGCGCCCGACACTACCACCCACATCGATCGAGAAACGCCCGGCAGAGCTCATCGCATTCCAGCAAGTCCCTGTACGTGCTCCAGGCGAGTGAACTCTGACCTGGCTGCCAGATAAATCCATCCAAAGCACAGGCTAGCTCAGAGCTTATTTGAAATTTTAAAAGCCAGCACTTCTCGGTATGTGCTTCCAAGCAAGAGAACTACGACTAGCCTGCCACATAAATCCCATTCCAGGAGAAGCAAGCTAAGAGGCTACTTGAGATTTCACAAATCCAAACAAGGCAAAATATAAGAAAAGTTTAAAAATGACTCCAAACACGATATAAATCCGATAAAATTGACACGTAAAATTAAATACTTTTCTCTTGCTTTAAAGTTAAATTTTAAATTTTGAATAGACTTTTAATGTTAACTTCTCTATTTGCATCCCCAATTAATATGTTGGATCCCGCCGTATACATCCTTATCCCTGGTTAAGTTGGCCTACTTAATTTGTTACAACAACAAACAGAAAAAAAAAATTAATTAAGACAAACAAAATTGAAATTACTGTATGATAAGAGGCCCAGTAAGTGCTAAGTGCCAGTGCACGTCACAGCATCTCTTGCACCAAGATGTTTGACTTTGTCAAGCTACTTACAGGTAAATTTGTGAGCACTTTCTAGTGCAGAGACATGGGAGATGTTACATTGTGTTTGATGGATATGACATATCATGCATGAATGAAACCGAACTCAAAAAAAGACGTGAGATTTTTGGGATCCGTGGCTGTAATTGTTGAGGATAGTGTTTAGTAATCTCAACACAGCAAGACTTCTTTGCCGATGCTGTGAACAAGGCAAGACTTATCTCTCTTGTGAAAGTCCACCGTGAAGTATCAGGTTTTTATGGCATCCAAGTCACATCTGATGTTGACACACTCTCTTTGTGACAGCAGCTGTGCACACTCCAATATCAGGAATTGTAGTGCTTGTTGCCCAGGACAGTGATCTGCTGTTGTTGGTTGCTTTTTCTACAAATTATGTCTTCATACTTATTCCTGGAACAAACAAATGTCCTGATTGTGTTTTCAACAAGGGTTTGATGTCATGGCACAGCATCTTCTGTGTTTGCTGGCTTTACAGGTTCTGACACTACGTAGCTGTTATTTTTGATAAACTGCAAGAAGGCTGCTATCAAAAAGCTCAAGAACGATCAAGCTATTTGTCAGCGTGCAGACATCTTCTCGCGTCTTGATTGTTGTATTTGTTTAACCTGGAAACTCGGGCTCCTCGACTGAATCCGTACGACATCTCCAGTCATGCCCTTACGAGCTGGGAAGGTTAGTTGATGAACTGAACAATACTTCTATTGGCTGTTTAAACTATTTGCCATGACTAGCTCGGTTGGTATTTATACGGGATCATTTCATGTTAACCTTTTAATGAAAGATTTAACGTCGGTTACAATTTTAACTCGTATTATTTCATTCACACAAAAAAACATTATTTTCCCAGTTACCGAGAGTATTGTTGGGGAAACGGGCCGCAGCCTGCTCGCGCAGCCGCCCCCGGCAACGGTGCTAAGATTTATCTTGCATTGTGATGGTCTTTTCGCCTGACCCTGTGACCACTACTGTGCGTTACTCAGCTAGCCAATCACAGGCTTGACCCTCACTTGTTGCCTAATAAGGCATACAAGTTTGTCTTACATGTACCCCACCATTCACCAACACTACCACACAACTACAGTGTCAGCCAATGGTTTACCAGGCCCCAAAACGCTTCCTAATACAGCAGAGGCCAAACAAGAAATAAACATGCAAAATAATTTGACACCTCTACCCCGACCAAATATGGTATAAACTAGGTACCCTTACTCAAACAAAGTTATGCTGCCATCGCCCTTCAGCCATGTGGCTGTAATTACATTCATAGTTCCAGAGTTGGGACAGTTAACTGCAAAAACTAACTGATTAAGTTTAAAGGTAATGCCTTAAATATTTAACCATATAGAAATTACATTTCACTCACGAATTTATTACAAAGGAATACCACTTCAAGATACATTTTAAAAAAGCATAGCTAAGCTAGAAACACGTAAATTTGTACAAGGTTAAAATAACATACCGTATTATTCAGTAATACGAGGTTAAATTTTCACAGCGAATAGCAGAAACCGAAGCACAATAATTGTAATAAAACAAGAGGAGTTCAAACAGAATTAACCTACCACAATAGCCCAGTTACTATCGCGGTGTGTCGGCGTTCAGCTCAAGTACGAATTATCGTCACACATTTCAGAATTCAATACTAAAGCCAATATATAATGTTTGCTTTGCACAACTTACCTTTACATATGTTCTTAAATTGGACGCAGAAGAAACAGAAACCTTGATGTATTTACATTTGGGCATTCACAAAAGGCGCTTAAAACTTAAATTTGCACTGCTTCCATCATTTTCTACGCTTTCAAAAAAAGAAGCTATCCCTGGCCAATGCGACGATATTATAAATATTTACAATAAAATCTTTGTCTAACGATAAGCATTCAAACATTAACTGATACTCTGCATGGCACGATCCACAAGACAAAATAACTAAATTAAACTCTTGATGAGAAATGGCGATACACTTAAAAGAGTAATGATCTGTTCGATTGCGATAGTATCGATCGACTATACTTCGTATAGAAAGTGCTAGCGACTACAACTGTGTAACTCACGATAATATAGTTTCAATTTTCTTTATTTGCTATGCTACGCATGGACGTGAATAAGAACTTATTAGACTGCGACACGTTTGTAAGTGCATTTCTATATTCGTTTATTTTGTTATTGATAGTAGATTAATATCGACATTGTCGCTGGGCGATCGGAATAGTAACTACTGTTACTTTTAATCGTTAATCAATAATACTAACAAATTGAAGATGGAGTTAACTAGATTAAAAAGTAACGATTAAGTTAAAAAGTTAGCCAAATTTTTAACGATTAATTTTAATCGTTAATTTTTTAAATTGTTAATCCCAACTCTGCATAGTTCCCTAATTGAACTTTAACATTTGTTATATAAAAAAATCATGCTATACCTTCCCCCAATACACTGTCACCTTTGGAATTTAGTTACATAATCATTACATTTAACAAAAATTGTCCTTTAAATAGACCAATACCTCTTTGGCCTGCAGTATTACAATCTTTAACTTTACTGATATAGGTATTCGCAGAAATCATTGCTGCAGCTTGTGAAACATTCATGCTGGCTTTACCAGAAAAGTTGACATATTTGTCTGTAATCATTTAGGAAGGTTAAATTTAACATTCACACTTTTATTAATATTGTCAGGGGTTCGTAGGCTAGGTTGGAAGAATAGCTCAGCTGAACTACTAAAAGCGAATTGCTCAATTTCTGGTAAGAAGTGTTTATTATGTGTTTATTTTTTTTTTAATTGCCTGTATATGGAATTCTTGGTTTAAATCATTGCAAGATATTGCTTTTATCTAAGAACAAAACGAAACAACACCTCAGGGCAAATTTCAGTTTATTATACTCAGGACGTATTTCTCGGGACTGTGAAATGGTGTTGGAGAAGTTTGGTCATATTTTAATTCTTTTAAATGAGATAAACAAGGTAAACATTTCTAGCAGAAGAAACAGAGAGAAGAAAAAAAAAAGTATACCTTTAGGAAAAGACAACATAATGACGTGTGCGCAACCGCCCACACAATTCCAGCGACCGTTCGCGGCCTTCTTATAGCGATACTAGCCAGGATGGCCAGCATCGTCGGTGGCTAGCTGAGCGTAAGGAACGCACCCTAGAGTTACCCCAAGCCAGCCAAGTCAACTGAGCAGGTTACATTAATGCGACATCCGCCCACGTGGTAGCTAACTGACTAAAACAGCTAATTACGCACGTAACAAGGAAACCACCACCACCGCAACGTGAAGCAGCAAGTAATTTGCAAGGGACATTGGTAGTTTCGTCAGGCATGACACCGTCGCGGATCCCGAGGTGTGTACTCGCCGAAGCACGTGCAACCCTAACTTCCAGTGCGGGCGGAAGGCAAAGAAAACCCATATATCATAA
>PNEQ01044147.1:0-16795 GCA_003012365.1 Medauroidea extradentata
TCTACTTATAGGTAAAACCTATTACTAATAATAAACTGATTTACAAGTCAACCACTTCAAATTACTAGTTTACAAATGTTCAGATTTTGAAGACGCTGACATAAAGCACAAAACAGAAACATTTTACAGAGTGTGCGATTAAATAAGTAGAATTAAAAAAAAAGACAAGGAAGGAAACAATGTTGAAGTTCTACATGACAACGACAGTACCAGAGGGGTTGTATGGAGCTGAATCATGGTTTATCACCAGACATTAAAGTAGAATTCAAGCTTCGGAGATGCAGTTCCTTTGCTCGGTGAATGAAATGACAAGGAGGGACAGAGTACAGAATGAAGAAATTATAATCTTTATTAACTATAAGGTTTCCGTAATGCTAGACAATGGTGGCAATACCAAAAGTAATTAGTAAAGCTCAAGTTCGCACCAAGTCTGAAGGCCTAAAGCCTGAAGAAGAAAAATAAGAACGTAAACCTTATTCTGGGCCATCTGCATTTGTATTTTAGTTGCCGAAGGCCTCGTAATAAAAAAATTTCTGCGACACCTCAGTTATAGGCTGTTCGCGAAAAACTTACTATTTTGAATACCTTAATGTCAAGAATAATAATTAAAAAATATTATTTAGTGTGACCGAAGACTTCACCTTTTGTGTACGGTAAAATCTACACACTTTGATTATTACAAAACGTTGCTATGTTTGTAATATATTTGTGTACCGACGAAGGCACTCCTGCCAGTTGAACAAAGTCTTCTTCAGAAAGCTGCACGCAGTTAGGGACACTTCGACAAATACGGAACTGAGTAATATCAAGTCAGTGCCTTACTTTTTGGAATGTTGTATTCTGAGGTCAAGGACGCAAACACTCTCCAAGTTACTGGATATGCAAAACCCATCAGTGACAGCTCTGGTCGGGAAATAATTTCTGAACAATTTTTTTGCGCCGATTACAGGTAAACGAAACTAATAATCATTTGAGATTCTTTCAACAACACCTTTAAGAATAACTCCAGAAGAATGAGGAGACGTTACATTAAAATAAAAAAATACCCTTTAAGTCTCCGTGTTTTTGGAAGTGAATACAGAAAATAAAATAATTCCTAAATAACAGTCTTTACCCACTTTACCAGCAAATACTTTGCTAGTGTAACGTATTTGTTTAGCTCAGCATGTTGTAACTCAATGAAACTTCGCGTCAGTGGTTGTTGTTCGGAAATATGTATGTCTGTGGGACGAAAAAATTGGCAAAATGTTTGCAAAAAACTATTTGATACGGTTTCTCTCTCGTTTTTTAAAACTTTCATAATTTACTTAGAGAATTCTACCGTTTCCAACTAACGCATTTAACACTGATGCATGCACAGATCCACAACTGATTTTTATGAAAATAATTTTGTACCACATTGTCTCGATACCTTGCTTGCACATTCGCAGCACTGATTCATGGTCAGTGATGGGATATTTCTAACTTTTAGAGTGTTGGAGATCTACCCACAAATGACAGAATATGGTGTCGCAGTACCTTGTTCTCATTGGCACAGGCAAATGAGCGACGCCTCCGCACGGAGACGTTATGCCAATAACCATGAAGTAAAGTTGCAGGTGTGCACAGAAGGGATTGGAACTAGTTGTTGTATAATTATTTTCATCAAACATCTGTGTGTCTATGTAATTATAAGTTATATGGTGTACAGAAACAAACGCCTAATAAGAACACGCGAATCCTGGACCAAATTGGAGACGATAATATTAGTGGCAAAATGTTGTACCACACTTTATGTGCGCAATGTGGCAACACTGTGCGGAGATAGTCCCCTCTTGCGCTCCACTATCAGGTATAATATCATGTATGTTAAGTCAAGTAAACATAAGCATGTTTGGACTGCTCAGGATTTTAACCTGGACCAATAATACGCGGGTCAGAACAGTAGTTGTAAGATAAGTATGATAGCTGTGGAGCGCAAGAGGGGACTAACTACAGTGCTATGTTGCCACATTGTGAAAATAAAATGCCATCGTACAACATTTTGCCACTAACATTTTCGTCTCCAATTTAGCCCAGGATTCACAAGGTGTGCATATTATGAGTTTGTTTCTGGACATCCTGTATACATCCCTGTAACTACAAACATTTCAATTATTCTTGAACCTCAGGCGTACGTATTGTGCCAGACGTACATTATCCAATCACATGTGTTGCAGTTAACTACAGCGTTTTCAACGGTACGTTGGCACAAAATATTTTCGCGTTATACCATCATCTCTATCTATGTCATGGGTGGTGGAGGGGAGGAGGGAACTACACAGCGTTCAATCAATTCGAAATATCAGTTTGTCTGCATAGATGTAGCAGGAAGCTGGGCGGGATGTCTGGAAGAAAGCAGTAAGATACACGAACTCCAATTGTTCGCACCGCAGAGCACAGGCGTGCGAAGTCAAGCACAGGATGTGACCTGGTAATCCAAGTATATACTCTACCCATTCCAAGACTGCAGCTTGTATCACTCCGCCTGTTCCCGCGCTTGAAAGACATTGGCTGTTCAACAAACCGCCGCACCACCTCCGCGTGTCTCGCGAGCTATCGACTGGCGACAAGTGGAGAAACGGAATCGCGCCTCGCTGTGGAGGGAATGGAATCACGATGGACGTGGCGTCTTCGCGTAAGTCGTAGTTAATCTGTTCCATGCACATATAGTATTTCATGTGCACAGAGTGATATTATATTACAGAGGATTAAAAAACGCAACTAAACGATAAAATTACCTATCCTGAACTAAAATACAGAAATTTAGCGTAGGACCTATTTCATGTCGCAACGATACTGTTAACTAACCAGCCAACCAATGATCGAGAGCTTACCTGTGACAGTGTTTATTTCTGCTGCAACCTTGGACTGGATACAGTATATAGTATGACTGAGATACACTCATGCGGCGCAGTGAACCACCAAATAATCCCCAAGCTAACCAAACATCTCAGCAACAAACTAATTACACAATGTAGCGTTTGTAATACCTTCTACCTGGACGAGAGAAGTCCTCGTTTAGAACGTGACATATTGTAGCACGCTACAAGTATTTATTTTTGAAAGCCTTAAATCTGGTAAACGTGTTCCTTCACACATCAAGAATAATTGGGACATATCTCAAAAAACAAAATTTGTCAGGCCTGTAAAATCAGCAACTTCATAATTTTACAAGTGGAGTTTTTGTTGTACTACATACTGTATATGCTGTCATGTTATATCGAATGTAACAACTTCAATACATCACAGATAAAAATTCAAGAATCATATATATTTTTTTGAAATATGGCCCTATTATTCTCATTGTACGAATGTCTGCATATTAAAAGAAGAAACAGTTTTAACAATGTTACTATTTATTTAAAGCATGGCACGTCTTCTAGAACCTGCTGTGAAGCCACACACGCACTAAAATACTGTTGCAGCTTATGTACTATACTTCTATTAATATAGGGACAACTGTCCAGTTTGATTATCGAGCATAGATAGCTTCTAGAACAATCTGTTATGTAGAAGTAACAGACTTTCTGTAAAAAAAAGTAAGTTCTTTCCTCTTCTGCATAACACATTGTTGTATGAATTATATAGACAGTGCCGGCAACGAAACTAATTTGTTGACCCTATTTCTGTGCACTCTAAATAAAAAAAAATGGATTTCCAAAATTTCCACAAAACCTTATGCTCTCTAGTTTATACTTTTAGCGATATTAATTTGTTACGCCTATACGAGAGCAGACATCACAAATCTGGCTGGCAGAATTGTTTAAAATCGTCTTCTCCATGTTGGCTGATTTTTAAAGGCAGTAAATACTATTATTTTAGCTAATTACGTAATTAACGAAATTCTGGATAATTGGCTTTTTAGTCGGAATCGTATAATTTCTTGCGTCGAAAATATTAGCTATCACGGTAAAAACCATTTCAAACCAAACTGCCATGCAGTTTTTTTATATCTGTTCTCGTTTGAGTTTAAAAAATTAACTATCGCAAAAACAATATAAATGAAAGACCATGGCCTTATGTCCCGTTGGAAAAAAAAAATTTACCACTAATCATCTGCGAATAGTCGTTTCGCGATTAAGTGAGAATTTTTGAAATCCTTGCAGTTAATTTGTAATTTTCTGCCACTTTTTAATTTCAACATACTGACCTAAGTAATTATTCAAGATTGAACCGTATTCAAAACTTAAGATTTGAGACAAAAATAAAATAAAAAATTCTTATCCTAAACAAAACATTCTTCAAAAGTGCTTACTTTATCGCGAATAGCCTCTAGTACTTTAGTACTTCGCTCTCAAAGACGGCATTATTCTTAACTCAAAGGATGAAGACCATCGGACTTCTCTTAAACCAGTTAGTCTAAGCCTTTGGCAATTTTTGCATAATGTTTTTATGATTTGCGCGTGTCATTTTCGAGAAAGGCAAAATATGAAAGTCTGATCTGACAGTACAATTCAAGGTACAATTAAGGGCGCTGCCTTACTACGAAACTCTGGGGGGAGCAAGGGTACGTAAAAGTTATAAGTATTTCAGTGGGACTCAGTATCTGTCGAATCTATATGTATGCCACAACTGACTTCTTTGCTAACCCCGACGTGGTCCACATTAATATAGAATGGTTTAGGCTTTTTCCCCAGTACCCTGAAAATTGCGAGTGGGAGTGAAGAGATTTTGGCCAGCGCTTAACATTGAGGTTTTGGTGGGGGGTGAATGCGCTGGCATTAATGGGCGAAAGAAGCGGGAGATCCCCGAGAAATCCCGCCGACCAGCGGCATCGTCCGACATGATTCCCACATGCGAAAATCTGGTGACCGACCGTTCCGGGAATCGAACCCGGACCGCCTTGGTGGAAGGCGAGAAGTGTGACCCCTCGGCCACTGCGACCCCCCTGAAAACTGTGAGCAAATAAGTATTTTCGTGCCCAAAAACACTCTTAAACACCAACTATTTATTTATTTCCACATTCTGATTCCTCTAACAATATTTTCCTCTTCGTAATGATATGATGTAAGGAGACTTATCCCCCTAATTAAACATGTAAAATATGTGATCTTGATCACGCTAGGGCTCCCAGGTAGGCAGGGCCCTTAAGGTGGTTGCTAGGGTGAACTTATTTTGCGCGTTCGAGGCGTAGAAGTGCGGAAGTGATAAGGACGACAGAGTACGCGTAACGCCTCTCACTAGCCTCTAGGCGCAAGTCACTGAAACAACAACTTGTAACGGCCGAAGCTGTGCCACCCTACGTCGACATGGAACTGTTGTGTGTGTTGCAGGCTCAGGAGACAAGCAGCGATAAGAACTTCTACTGCCGCACGCGTCTTGTGCTCAATCACTCCTAGGCGCGCAGTGCTTCCGTCATACAGCCGGAACTATGGGACGTATTACAGATTGGTGGAAAGTGTGTATCAATCTCAGCAATAGATTTTGTGATGTGCTACAGCTGTGCGAAAAGACTGTGTTTAGCCTAGTTGGAGGTATTCCAATGAGCGAGACGTTTTGTAAGTTCTCCTCTATAACGTGTTTACTTTTCGTATATAGTTTCGAAATAAAACGAGGATTTCTAACCTGTACGAACGCAGTTCAGCAGCTATGCAGGCGAGTCCCTTCTGTTAAGTTACGGCAGTAGAAATTTATGTCTCGTCAACAGCGAAGAATTAATGGCAGATCCATTCGCCTGGTGTTACTTATAAAAACTACGGAAAACAGAAATCACATACCTGGACCGGGAATCGAACCTGAATATTAACTTTTTGGTCACTGCGTTCCCTCAATCCGACCGTTCGGGTCAGTGGTTAAGAGTTCCTGGCCAGTGGGCGAAGGGTCCCGGGTTCGATTCCTTGCCGGGAAGGAGGAAAACGAATGTCACCTCCCCTGTAACCCACATCCCTGTGAGAGACAATACAGAACCACCGCAGACTTATTTCCGTCCCAGGTGTCTTCTCAGAGACCGTCATCTTCCAGATAAAACAGGAGATGGCGTAGTAAAAAAAGTGTTACCTCACTAATTGTGTAAGCTACAATAGGCCTACCCTCTGCCCGTAATAGTGGTCCTGCTTTAGTTTCTACATTTGTCCAACAATATGTAGCCTAAGTTATTTTTGGATGCAAGTCTTTCGAGTAATAACACATGTTTAAATTTTATGTTGTCTATGTCGGTAGGCCTATATCACAGCCGTAGAAGAACAGGTCTGGATACTCGCCTGGATATTTGACCCCCTTGTTGTTTGCTGTAGTTCACCAAGTTACCGAGAGTATTGTGTTTTATTGGCGCTGATGTTAGGGCGGTCGGACTAAACTCCGCCCACTTCCTTTCCGCTAACGTAAACAATTTATCAAAACGTATTTTTTTTATCAATTTATGAAATACTTTCTTCGTTCACAAATTTAAGAATAGGCTCCAACAATCTGTAATTGCTTTATAAATTTAACAATGGAAAAAAGTGGACGGAGTTTAAGTCCAACCGCCCGGAAAACAGCGCCAAAAAGTACGACATTATCGGTAACTTGACGAACTACAGCCAAACAACAAGGGGTCAAGCAAAATACATTGTTAGATAGGCGAGTGTCCAGACCTGTTCTTCTACGACCGTGGCCTATATTGAATTTTCGATCCAACTGAATCCAGCTGAAAACGATAAATTGTTACTACCACACTGAAAGGAAAAATAACGCTGTGATAAACCACAAAATATTCTGTCTTTAATGGACATCACATTTTTTTTGAGACTAGTACAAAAATTATTTGCTGGCCGCAGTAAAATTTTGCAGTAAGTTCAAAACGTTTTGTTATCATTACAAAAAATTGGTGAAGTTCATAGTGATAAAAAATATTGTAGCCCTCGCAAAATAGTTAATTTTTTCTGTGTAGGTCAGTTGCTACTAAGGGGAGTAATTAGTAAGGACGTTTTCTTTACAACTCAGAATAACTACCTAGTGCTCACGCTAAACAAATATTGCATTACAACAATGAAAATATTTATAAACATATATTCGGTATTACAAATTTTTATGTGAAATATATTTGAGTATAACTTTCTTTTCATTGAAAACAGGGTAGTAAATTTTAACGTAAAGCTTGTGTTAAAAAAAAGTATTATTTTACCATACGCATTTATGCAAAACCCTCTTTTTATAGTTACACAATATGTGACGTCATTCCTGTAAAATTAAAAGTTCTTTCTGATGAAGCGACTTTCGAGTGGTTCATGTTTAAACAATGTTTTTTTTTTTTTTTTCCCACGACACAAATTTGTGTTGTAGCAAGGAAAGTGTCTTTAGAGTTTAGTTATTTGCAAGATGTCTAGCATCCAGCACCTTATTATTCTGGTTTGAACTTAATAAAATCGAATGAGTTACTTTTTTGTCAACTACTTTGTGCAAGTCAAATAATAAGAAAGTTGAATTTACCGACAACATACGCTATTTTTGCGAATGAAGTCATATACTTGTTTTAATGAATATTGATAGCTATTGTATTTATTTTACTACAGGTCATAAGTGAAACTTTTGTATTTTCCTTTATAGTTCACGATTCATTTACGCCAATAGGTCTACATAATTTCGTAACTGCAAACAGTTAAATCAGCAGAAAAGTTCTTATATACAAAAAAGTTTCTAAATAAGTCTTACTAGTTGTAAACAAGTAAGGTTATGAGCAAATAGGACCAAATTTGTGTACGAAGTAATAATTATTACCATGCAAAAAATTTTAACTGTTGTACAATGTTCGCAGTTTATCACAGTTTCATTTATCGGCAACTTAACAGATTAAAGCAATCATAGAAAAATTACGTTAATTTGCAACTGCTAACTTTTATGTTATGTCAACGAATTGGAATTCGGTTGCCAGACTAATTATTTAAAAAATGAAGCTACGTAGGGCCTAAGATGGAACTACAATACATAGAAATACTTGAATAGTAGAATTGCTTGGCCTCTACTGAAAGAGAGGCTCGTTGAGTAAAGGTTAAATACAGTGTCCCAGATTTAAAACTGCGCGAAATGCTTCAGACTGGTGTCGAACCCACGTCACATGAGTGGTTTCACACATAGGTCAGTATCTTAGTCAGGTGCTTTTCCGTTTATGATCTTATTATATCGCTCAAGCTGAATTAACTGCTCTTCGTCCTTTCATTGTTTTAAAATTGTAACAAGATTTAAGTTAAAATAAGATAATTGGGTCTTCGCTACCTTAAATTGCATTGTGGACACATTTCATAATTTTATAACAAAATTTCTGATGCCAAAACTATTTTTTTAGAAAATCCTAAATTGTGAAAAATTATGTCAGGGTTCATTATTGACCGTTTTAGAAATATTTAAAAAACTAAGTTTTATCACTAAAATTTTTTGGTACACCTTTCCGCCCCTCGCCCCATTTTGCCCCCACCCCCTTTATCACCTGTATATTTCTTGTTAGAAACCTTTGCGTGAGCCCAAACAACTCACCAGAGTTTCATCGCAATCGGATGCATGGTTTAGTAACACATAGGCTACGTTACAAACAAACACATTTATTTAATGTACTTACATATTTACGTGCCCTCGAACAGCACAAGGCCGTGGTAGATACACACAAAGAGGAGGGAGAGTTGGTCAGGGTCTGCTTAAGGTGGCCGTCTGGGTGAACGTATATTTTGTGTGTCCAGGCCTTGAAGTGTGGAAGCGGTTAAGGATGAGAGAACCTGGGTATCAAGCCTCACCCTAGCCTCTAGTCGCAGTATTCCCGCCGACAACTCGCTTCTATGAGACATCCTGTGGAGATCAGACTTACGTACCTCAAAAAGACCGTAAAAACTCACATTTTCGGGTGCTAGATAATATGCTTTAAAAGTGAGTGATAGCCACCATCATGAATTTTTGTATTTTGTGTTATAACATTTATTCTGCGTAAATTCACGGAACTTTAACTTAACTACGCAATAGAACACATATTGATAGAATTTAAGTCACCATAAACCTTAATTTTCCGTTACTGTTGTTACATATTGAATTGCTGTTAAGAAAGTAATAAGAATTTTCTATCTGCAATTCGATCTGTAACAACAGTAACGACAAAATAATATTTACAGTGTCCAAAATTCTATCAGTAGGCTATGAGTATTCTATTCCGGAGTTAGGGTAAAGTTCCAAAAAATTACCAGAAGAAACGTTATTACGAGACAAAATACATAAATTCAATATGGTGACTATAACTCACTCTTAAAAGTGGGTAGAGGTGAACTTGAAATAGGTATACATGTGTATAACGTTATGTAAATGATATTCCTAAAGATACATCACTCACGTGCGATGTGTAGTTTTCAAATAATAAGGTAACGGCCGATGCTCTGAACACCGCTCGGCGGCCCGGGCAGGCGGCCACCTTAAGGGACCACCCCAACATTCGCCTGGAGTAATTTCAGAAACCATGATAAACCGAAATCAATATGAAAGGAGCCGAGAATCGAACACGGACCCTCCCGTACTCGAGGCGGGTTATTTACCACTGCTCTACAACGATTGGTGAAGCAATGAGTAAAACATGACTTCACAACTCTTAGACTACATATTTTAAATTTTAAGTTAGTAGGGACAATTTATCGCTCGCCTCAAAATGGAAACCACTGGATTTATTATTATTTGATTGAGTTTTACGTCTAGTCGGCAGCGGGGTTATAAGAGACGGTTACACACTATTGTGAACAATGACAGAAACTGGGAATGGAATCGCCCATGGCCTACGTTAAGGAAGAAGAACGCTTCGCTTGCAAAATAAATAAATAAATAAATATATATATATATATATATATATATATATATATATATATATATATATATATATATATGCCTATTTATAGGAGAGCTCTTCTTCCTGAAGATATAGTTCACAACAGAACGTTATTTATTGGCAAATACTTGACGTATCAACGACTTTAACAACCTTCATTGTACTTAATGTTGAATTTAAGATGAAACAGGAAAACGAACAATTTTAGTGACTCGTAGGTAAGGTAAACTTCCACCTGTAAACTGGTCAGCGTGTATTTAAGAGCAACTTTCATCTGGGTGATGGCGGTATTATAGTTTCCTGACTCGGAGGACTCAAGGCAAGCTCCAACATCGAAACTACAGTCAAAAATGAGAACTCTGCGATGCATTCATTGTTCTCGTTGTGCAACATTCCTACATGCTTAAATACCTTAAATAGGCTTTATGTATTTTCACTAGTTTCTCAATGGCTCAGCTTGTTCATGAGAAAGGGACAAACAAAATGCGGAAATCTCACGGCAAATTGTTTGAACAGGGAAAATAGGCTAACTGTGCGGGGAATTGCTAATAATACGAAAACTTTTGAAAAAATTACCAAATATTTGAGACGAATAATAAAAAATTAACAGGCCAATTATTGAAAAAGAAAGGAAGAAATATGACCACAAAAATTGTAGTGCTATTTCGTTATATAATTTTTCTGGAGTAATACTTTAAAAAACAATTTGTATGAAGAAGGCTATTCTTATACTACAGTCAACGTTTTCTTTTCGATTTGTAACTGTTGGCCGTCGACATCAGGTTTTTATATGAAGTAACAAAGCATTACTATTCGTAAAAAGCATCCGACAATATTCTAAACACGTGACTAAACGTTTGTCTTACAAATGTCACCGAAGACTGAGATTTTGTTTAAATGGTTTTGCGTAACAGTTATATGGAATTGTGCCAGATCAGCAGCCAGTTCCATTATTCTTATATGATAAATTGATTGTTGGTTTGTTTTTTCCAGTGTTTTCGGCGCCTATTTGCGTTACAAAGTTATTTTCATCGAGAGTAAAATGATCAAACGCATACAAATGTTCCATGGTTTCGGACGGGTTGCTTGAGGAGCATGTAGGCCTATACATCATCTAGGCCCTAGTTGTTTATTGTTTACAGACGCCACCTCACTTGTCAAGGTGTTCAGTTTCTAAAATCAACTTTTATTTTATTTATTTATTTTAATATAGCCTAATAGCGCAGTACTGAACAGTACATAAATACAGAAACATTTTTCTGCAAAGAAATTTGAAAATCAAATAAGAATCAATACTAGCAACTTCTTAACTTTATTATCAATAACTTACTGATCATTCAAGTGACATCACTTCTCGAACCGTACAAACCTCTAGCAAATGTTACTTTCTGTAAAGGTATTTCGTGCATTTATATTATAAGGCTGTGTTGACAGTAAAACGAGCTCATTTTAAGACTACCGTGTCGAGAATAAAAAAAATAAATATGTTTATAACAATGAAAATATGTCAATTAAAAAAGGAGGGAAAAAAAGGGGAGGAAACACAAGCAATTCAAAGTGCTCACTTTACCGTTTATAACTTATAGCATCTCAAATCACTTACTGGAAAACAAGAGGAGTTTATAAACACATCTTGCACGTAACTATTTTCTGTGATTAATGCTGACAAAAATACTAGTATTCGAACCGAAACAAATAATTACAAGCGTTAGTGTAGACCTTAATGTGGGACTCCACTAGCTGTCAAATGTACGGAAGAAAACCCGCGAAGTGAAAGAAGCGAGTGTAACCGCCTGCGATCGAAGTCGTAACCTCCGGATCCCGTACCAGATTCGACACGGAACCACTTCGCCAAAGCGTCTGGTTGCTACGGAAATGAGTGCGACAGACTGCTTACTCCAGAACACGGTTTTGCTCCATTTCTTCACATCTGCCGGCGCGGTAAAAAATATGTCGCCAGTTAAGAATCTCAGAGCACGGTTGTTTAGTAATGCCAACGAGCGTAAAAAGTCTCCCGTTACTAGTGCGCAGGTACCTTATTCCATCAACTTAGAGAAGTAACGAAGAAAATTAAAAAAAAAGTTCTGAAAATACCAGCCTGTTTGTAAAAAAGGGGCTAAAAGGAGTAAGCAAGAAGAGATAGAGATAAAACAAGTGACGTCACAACCCCGCCTCCGTCACAACATGGCCTCGCCTTCTATTGGCGTCCGCGCCAAGTCCGCCGGCGGCCGGCCACGCCCACCGCGGCGAGCAGATGACAGATGAATGTCAGGCCCCGCCCATCGCTCCGCGGCGGGGGGAAAAAAGGAAAGAAAAAGAAAAGAGGTGGCTGGAAAAACTGTGAAGTGTGCTGTGGCAATCTTTATGGCGAGCGGAGCTGTGAGGTTGCGTGTTTACCTTGTGACGTCAGCCGTCTGGCGCGCCACGTGACACGCCCGGCGAAGGAGGGCTGATCAGCCGAGCAGAAGGAAGGAGGGAGACTGACGGAGATTGACACACGTCAAGAGGCTTCAGTTGTACACGGGATCATAGCTTCATTTCGTCATTTCAGAAAAGGAGTAAAAAAAAAAAAGTTTTCTTTTTTGGGCACCACCAAAACGTTCGGAGCTGAAGTTTAAACTGTTTGGCCCACATTCTGTCTTCGCTTATAGTGCGTGCAAGTGTGTCTCAAGTACAAGTAGGCCGTTAATAACATCCTTACACAGTTTAAACTGACCTTTTTAAACGTTTATCTAATAGTTAAGTTTTCTCTGTTTGTATCAATAGACCTATGACCGCCAGAAACTGTAAATATACGTTTATGAAAATTGACAGAATAACAACACACAATCTCAAAGTTTCAATTTTTTCTAAGAGAAAACTTATTTTGAATTTAATACGAACCCTTATGCCAATAAGATTTAAAACAAAAGCCTCGAGAAAATCATTAAATTTAGGCTATGGCATGATTATGTAAGAGATTATGTTTAGAAGGAAAAGTAGTTGTAGTTAAATAATGCGTTCCTATACAATACAACATACTTCTCAATCGTGATATTACACATAGGCCCATAACTCATGATCATCTGAAACGTACAATTGGCAAACTGAATTAAATATATTATACTCTTGCAATAGTTACAATTTTTAAAACTTACAGATGTTTTTAAAGGAAATATTTTCTTATTTCATGAAAAAATTCGGTTTAATCTAGTACTGACCGCAATATGCACAAATTCCGAATGAAAAACTTGTTGGTTTTTGTACATATATACATTCAATAGAATACGTACGTTATTTACATCACCAAATTTATAAACATAAACTTAACACTAACATCGTCAAAGATGTTGTACTTTAAGTATAACTTTGTTTTCACAGTAGCTGTAGGTCCTGCCGACAAGACAGAACGTTCTTAAGTTTTACTGCTACTTCATCTGTGATTTCGACTAACAAATCTGTAACAGCGAAACTCATCACGAATTTGATATTCAAAATAAATTTCAGTAGAGGTCTATAAATTATATCAATGATTCATAAAAACATTCGGATCAGCTGCCCCCCTACCCCTTTATTTTACAGCATAGTCAATCGTGTACTCTCCCTTCTCCAGTTTCCACTATTCTGCAGCATACAAAAATAGTTATCGTCCATAATACCCACATTTAGTAAGCATTAACGGACACAAGAGAAAAACAATCCAACTGCATGGAAACCAAGCTAAACGTAGCCTATCAATTGCATTCACATGAAATAACCTTCAAACCAATTGTTTTCGTTTGATTGCATGTCCCAAAAGAACAAGTCTTCCTGAAGTCATTGTCGTTAGTCAAGTAGTACCTATTCATTATAACTATTTTCATTTTTATGCACTTTCACTGAAGCTGGTACTCGAAAATTGCTTGTACGGAATTCTGGTTGGGCAACGCTTCCAATTATACGTTCTGAGTACACTACAAGGCACAGCGTTCCCATAGGCATGTAAATGTAATACAGTTTAAAATGTCAGCAAGAATGGTGGCATAATAAACTAACCTGACCCACTGACTGCGAGACGGTAAACTCGTCATGCGGCTTGCATAACATACACTCTAAAAAATAGTTTGTAAATTCGCCACACGTGCGTATAGGAATACTAAGAAAGTAGGTATGGTATAATTATTTTCCAGACATCCATGGTAGAACTCCTAAACTTTTTTTATGAAACTGAATTTACCAGACTTGTATTGTAACAAATGTAAAAGTTTGCATATTTACAAGGCGGAAGTATGGTAACTGTCCCATACTGCGTTTATGTTAATTACTTCCTAAATATTTTAGGAAATTTTTTTGCAGTGTACCACACATTTGAAACTCGTCCAATACACACAACTCTTCCTGTCGTTTCCTAATTTACAGACATCGCTGACAAAACTGCGTTCTCGCGTAAATACCGTATCAAACGAGCAGCTGAGGCTTACAGTCGATCATAAATAAATTCACCTGCGCCTTAATTTGTTTTCTAATAACTAATAACTTAGACTGGGAGATGTTTCTGACTTCTTGTTTTACTCGCGTATCAAGAAAAACAGAGTAGAAATCGTTTTAGAACATCTAAAAGAATTAGAATCAACGAACTGTTAAGGTTAAGCAGAAATGTACACTCTAAATCCAGATCAGTGGTTAAAATACGTGAAATGTTAATCACTGAAATGACAGTTAATCTGTTTTTGACCGCTGAACCTGTACAACTAACTGAAAATCAGTTAAGAGGCAGGTGAAATTCACTAAGAAATAGTAGAAGTAACTTTCAAATCAGTAGCATTAAGTGACTGAAACAATCAGCACCTGTTTTACTAACTTCAGTTGCTCATTTTGATAGAAAATACTGGAATTTCACCCAAGTGGTTCATTTCTCCCTAATTCTAATTTAGAGTGTAAAAATAAGTAAAGTTGTTAGACGAATTAATTTGTGATAATGTTTCGGTCATTCATTCTCCGGGTACATGGACCACAGATGTAGGTTGACGACTCGACGCCAGTACTGTACCATGTAGGCTACAGTTGAGCGTATTTTCTTACGTCACTGGCCACTGAACAGGAAGAAACAGTAGGTTCACTGAATGCCCGAAATGCTTGCAAGTAAAATTGATCAGAATGACAGAAAATAACCTGTTCCTTTATTACTAAATTTGTTTGTATTTTCTAAAGATAGGCCTATAAGAAAGGGATGCGAAACTGGTACCAAAATGTTGCAAAGCTAACCAAAATTTCTGAAACATTTGCCAAAACGTTTTACTTTTCCAAATATTTTGGCACCAGTTTAAAATCCTACCAAGCGGATGTAACTAGGGGAAGAACTGTTTGGATAATCTGTATTTTGAAATAGCCAAAATTTGGTTTCAAATATTTATAGTAGAAGATTTCTCAAGATTTCTCTCTCTCTCTCTCTCTCTCTCTCTCTCTCTCTCTCTCTCTCTCTTTATCTCTACCTCTGTAGAAAGGAAACCATGCCTACCATTATTTTCTAGGGAAGTTGTATAATACACAAGGATAATATTACGTACCAGTAATAGTAATTCTTCCCTGCAATAATTTTAAATACTTTTCGCAGTTTTAGTACTGCCCGATGCTATATTTCTTGTTAGAAAGTTACGTAAACTATCGAGCGATTGGAAAAAACAAAACATGATTATAGACCTGAAGAGTGTTCATCTGGCAAAAATGTATTATTTTATATTTGCACGACATAGTGCTGGTTTTACAGACGTTACTTGTGTCTACGTTTGCCCTTTGTGAACTGTTTTTACCTCATATAGCTTTCCCATGGCGACATGACGAAGTCAATAGTTGGAAGTCACGGGAACATACAAATAACAATAATCAACTAACTTACTCGAATAAAATAATTTACATTGAAATTATACATTATGGACATGTGCTAAAATATTTATAAACAAACAACAAACTCACTCTGTATTTCCTTTTAGATTGCCATAAATTAAGAAAATTGTAGTTTTCAGCTAGTCTTCCCGTAGCGGCATGTCAAAGTACCATGTAGGCTACAGTTGAGCGTATTTTCTTACGTCACTGGCCACTGAACTTCGAGGTAAGCAGCGCTCTTAAGGTTTACACTCCATTAGCGATATGCTATAATAGTATACATGAAACATAGGCGAGCAGAAGCCTAGGCCCCTGGGTGCCAGCTTCTTTCCTCGAGTTGTGACCGCATCAGGGTGTTGTCACTTTCATACCTTGTTAGAATATTAGTAAGTCTTTGTTAGTCGTGCTTTCTTTGCATTTATCTGTGAACTTAGGCAAGCGTGGTTGTTAGCTGTCTCACGGGAAGCATACTAAGTAAAAAAAATGTTTGGTTTCATATACATGAAATGTAAGTAATTAACGTATACGTGGTATACGAGCATTTTATCATGCCATATTGTATAATTCCCATACCATGTTGGCATTTTCCCTTAAGGGCTACTTTTCATATACGTAAATTGGATAAGTAGCCTACTATAAATACATGTAAGATTTCTTCTCCATATACAAGTTCTCAGCTTTCTTATAGGATATGTGTTGTACCGGTCTAAACAATGTCTTACAATGATACCAGAGTGGTGTTCGAATAGCGAGTCAAAAAAGTTCTAGCACTTACTTATCCGGACGTAAGGTGAAAGTATTCCCACCATATTGGTTTCCCTTTGATTGTATTGCAACTATAGTAAAAATTAAAAATAGAAATAAAAAAATGTTATGACATGAGTACAGATGATGGTTTATCGCGGGAAAACTTGACAGTTTGCTGGATTTAAACAGACGTTCAGCTTACCAGAAGATTACTGACTTTAACTTGTATTTAGAGCTGTTACCCTATTTGACTGAGACAATGAGAATCCAGAGATTGCAATATTTGACGCCTGCTATTGGTCTGCAGACAGCTACGTTGTGTCAGAAGTATATTCTAGAGACATAAACTTTTCGCGAAAAGAATTTTGCCCCACTTTGTTCCAGTACCTTATGTGCACGTCTGCAGTTCTGCTTCAC
>PNEQ01044147.1:16895-36684 GCA_003012365.1 Medauroidea extradentata
TTTGAACTGTGACGTTTCTCATTTGACTGTACCAATCACAATAAGGTTACTGTAACACCACACGTCTGTGATTTGCGTGTAAAACCCCACGACGCACGAATGTCAAAACATCCAATCTCTGACCGTGAAGCAAGTCTGCAGACGTGCACACAAGTCACTGACACAAAGTGAGGCAAATTTCTTTTCGCGAAAAGTTCATTTCTCTATATATTACCGAATCACATATGTCGTAAGAAACTACAGTGCATTCAAGGGTATGTTGGCACAAAATATTTTCGCGATATACCATTAATATTTTCTCAGGTAAGATAAACTGTATTAATTGGTTCGATAATTTCTTTTTAACATACATAGGACAGCACAACAGTATCAGCAAGAAAGAAATATATTCAACGTTTAAATATACACCATGAAAACCTCTGTATCCTGACAGGCCAAGATTTTCACATTTATACTCTAAAAGAAGATGACAGAAAATGCGAATTTATCCGAGACAGAACGAGTATACCGCCTTCGCCGTTCTGTTCGTATCCCATTCGCTATTATAATTTATAGAGTCTAATAGGGACGTATTATTATCGCACGTGTTTTGAAGCTGATTACGGTATGCATAAATAATTTTAAGGTATGGGTAGGACCCAGTAATTTTCGCGAAAAGATTTTTGCAGTACTTAGTTTCAATGCCTTACGTGCGCACATGCATCTCTGCTTTGTGGTAAGTGATTGGATGCCGTAATACCCAGCTAGGCACATCACAGACGTCTTGTGTCACAGTTATCCATGTACTGATTGGCTCTGGACAAAAACACTCTGCCAATAATCATGAAGTTGAGCTGCAGGTGTATACAAAGTGAGGCAAAAATATTTTCGCAAAAACTACCAGGCCCTAGGTATGGGAATGGACGTGACAAACCGCACAGTGCTTAAAGTGAGAATGGACGTCAACTTGTGGCAGAGTTGGGATTGAACCCGTGACCTCCAGGAAGCAAACTATGAACCATGATGACGAACACGAACGCCAATTTATCGTCCTTGTGGTTAGGAGGTCTGACAAGACTAACCCCTCATATGATTCAATTTAAGAGTCGCGTCTCCAAATGGTTAGTAGCCCGTTACCCAAGGGCGAAAAGATTCACTTTAAGGCCTTGTTACGGAGTTTTGCAGTGATTTCAAAAATATTTTTTTATTGCTACCTAATACTCATATCAAAATTTCGCTGCACAATTTTGACACTTATATGTTATAATTTGTAGCTGAATTTTTTTGCTACCTAATACTCATATCAAAATTTCGCTGCTCAATTTTGACACTTATATGTTATAATTTGTAGCTGAATTTTTTTGTAGAATTATACTGAACAGTTTTTTTAGATTTCATTACCCAAAGTACCACGTTTTTCGTCGTGAAAATTAGCAAAAATGAAGGAAATTATTTTTTTTTTTGCTGGCGAATGGTATAGGCTATTGTTTTAAAAAACGCGTCCACAATATTGTGCATCGTGTGATTGCACACTGACTCAATTTTTTTCAAAACTTTTGGTTAAAAAATATTTGAGTTATTGGCACCAGTCTGAAAAAAACTCGGGAACAAGCTTTCAAAGTTAATTTTGGAACTTTATATTCAAGGTGTTTTATGACGCTACACTTGAAACATTGAGTTCACAAAACCTTTTATTTGAATAAGCTAAATAAACACATCCGCGTTTAAAAGAGGCGTGCATTTCAGTATATACCAGTTATGTGAAAATGTGATACTATATTAGCTTTAGACATTCCGTGGCAACGCACTGAAAATTTTACTCAATTTTTGTACTGTTACAAATATTATCTTGACGATTTTTTTAAAAGAAATTGTTCGTAAAAAGCATAGGATTTAATTGTAAGGTGCTATCCACGAGAATTTTTTGAAATTTAATTTAACATTGACAAATATTTTTCAAATGATTCAGACATCATGTTGCATAACTGAAAGAAATAAAATAAGAGTTTTATGCTTCGGGAAATATTTTTATTGCACAAAATATTAAATTTGATTTTTAAAAGAAACTGGACAACATTAAATGAATAGCAACATATGCCTTACATAACAAGCTAGCACGTAAATTAATTTAGGCTAAAGAGTTGACAACTAAACAGGACTCTGAAACATATTAAAATGTTCCAACTGTTGTGTTGTAAACTGATGATCTTGAATCTGTTAAGTAGGCATACTTTCCGAATATATTCAGGGTTTGTAGAAAAATTCTGTTCGCCAAGGCATAGCTATTAAACAGTTTAACTGTCTTAATTTATTTTTTAAGATATCTGTTAATGTCGCACTGTCTGCGCAAATAAAAATGTTAAGTGCAGTCTTGCGGTAGCTCTGTGTTAAAAGTGGTCATTCCTAGTATGTTACTTTATAGGTTATAGACTGCTAACAGTTAACTTGTAACTTGACACGCTGCTAATATATATATTTTTTCCCTTCAGAAAATGTATTACCTTATGGGCCATCCGTAATTATTTGGGTTACTACCAGGCAGTAGCAGTGAGCGACATTGTGACGACGAGAGAAACTTTACGGAACTTATTTTAAACCTGGCTGTTCAGATTACTCAGCGGTGTATCGTATGTTTGTATACAGCCATCCTTTCAGCGAAGGATGATACAATTTGGTAACGTTAAATATATTTTCTCTGAGTGGAAAATAAGCCGTGAAGGCCTTGGATGCCATTTTTATCACTATTTCATTTCTAGTGGGAAATACAGTAAAGATAAATGTGGAAACTTTTAAAACTTTTGTAGAAATATGCCTTGGCAAGGTTTTTTTGGGTTATGCGAACTAGCAGAAAGTTACACGTAAAGTTGCACCACAAAATATTTAACGTGCTTTCATGCAACAAGTGTATCCTTATTTTTAATTTTCGATAAATGCGAGAAAAAAACTGAATTTCATTTTGTGAATATAAATAAAGGAGCTAAATTATGTTTTCCATTTATATACGTTATAACGGAGGGTGCTTTCAACTAAAGCCAGTATTGTAATAAGGGTCGTACTTCAAGACTTATGACTGCTAACTGGGTAGGTTAGTTTTGAATCCATGTCTGGGTATTACATTGTTCAACTTCAAAGGCTCTAGTCTACTTAGCCAGTAAGTCAGGGCGTGCACATATGTAAACGTCATTTCGACAACCTCTCACACGTATGAAGTCTGAGAAGGGGGAGGGTTTAATAGAAGTGCTAACGACCTTTTACCTTGACCACCCCTTCAGGGCGTGCCATTAGTTGTTTTGTCACCGGCGCACCACGTCTTCGAGGCAGTGTTTTGTCTTCGACGTGCGGGCTCCTCCCCCATCTGTCAAGCCGCGGGCGTAGCCAGGCGAGGACTAGCTGACTGCACCGTCATATTTTAACTCACTAACACGTTGCTTTCATTACCTACGAGTTGCGAGTCTTTTCTTAGAAACGCGACCTGATGTTTGTAAAGATTCTCTTTTACCGAGTAAGATTTCTTAAAAATACAATCAGAGTACGACCCTATCAGGTCGGGCTACTATATCGTCTGTACTTTTATATTTTGTTAGTTTAATACGTGTCATACATCAACTCATTAATACAATCATGGTTAAGGCTCCTACACGCCCCTGCGATAAGACTCTATTTTGCACTCAATCGTTTAGTTGCCACATTATTCAAATACACAAGAGATAATCGCAGAAGAAAATGACGTGAGTAGAGCAAATATTTATGAACGCCTAAAAAGAATGTATAGGTTGGACAGTAAATGGGCAATCCAAAATCTTTTCCAGCTACGTGGGTACGAGTGCACTAGTGTGCTATATAACTTCTTTGAACTGTACACTCTTTCACTTTTTTTTATTGAAAATGAGAGTCTCGTCACAAACAAGACAAAAATATAAGTTTTGTAGCAGGTCACTTTTGTCACCTATCTCGTAAACATGTTTTTGCCCAAACAAATGAAGAAGCAAGGCCCCGAATAATAAACTGCGGTATGTATTGTACAATGGACTAGTAGTTACCCCCCCCCCCCCAACCCAAAAAGAGAAAGTGAAACGAGAAAGTAAATTGTTTCAAACTCTTTTCGAACGATTCGGTTGCCACTTAAAAACTGCATCTTAACGGAAGTTGATCATGAGCACGAACATCGCGTTTCAAAGACTATAGCGTCATTTCCCAGTAAGAGGTTTATGATAGCGTTTGATCAGTGTTCCACACTATTCACAGCCTTTCCTTGCACCCTATTCACTGCTATTGTCTTTCCCTTTTCTCCAACGACCCGCTCCAAAATCTCAGCAGAGAAATTATCTTTTATATCTATACGGCTCGTTAAACGTTCATATCATTACAACACGAAGGAATGTATCACACTGATTAGTTCCGTTGCTGGGTTTTGTATTTGCTTATGAAGAAGAAGTTCCTAACAGATAAATGTTAATGTTTTCAAAGACTTATTTTCATTCCAGAATTTCTAGCAGTCCACTGTGATGCTGCGACGTCCGCAACTATTTAGAAATCCATTTAAAAAAAACGTTTAATATAAAGAATACAATACTAACTGTCCGGGTTCGAATGCTTTCTTAAAATGGGTGTTATTAATGTGTGCACATATGACTGTTTATTTTTTATCCAGCAGGTAAATCGTTAGGTTTTTATTAAATAGCTATGTGTCACAGTCACCTAATCAAGTGAAACTATCTTCTTTCTAAAACGGGTTATTTGTAGAGAAGGTGATTTATCTCGGGAAAAGATAACAGTTTGCTAGACTTCAATGTAATGTATTCATTTCTGACTATTATTTCGTTACTGGCGAGTCCCTATTTGACTGGGCCTATGGTAACTCTGGTGAACTACTACTGAGCGTATGAGATTCGTCTGTAAACAACTACACCGTGGCATACAACCGTCGGCCAACAATACCTACATGACGCAGAACGCTACACTGATTTGCAGAATACGCTGGCAGAAAACATTCTCGCGATAAATCACCTTCTCTAGTTATCTGTAATCTGTATTATTCCATTTTTAAGTAACTTTCAAGTTCTATTAATTTAATTTAATATTTTATGATTTAAAATAACAACATTTAAAATCAGATGCACAGCGATTATACATTTAGAATGCAAGTGTCTTATAATTTCCGTAAGCAATGATTGAAAGTTTGGTAATAAGACTTGTACCTACTATGATTTGCTATAATTACCTACGATTTTTAAACTTACGCACAAATCAGAGGTGACAAAATCAATTTTTTTTAAGACCTAATATTTTATCTTTTGACTATCAAACATGTTTTAAGTTTACTTCAAAACTGTAATCAGCTGAGGCTGTGTTTTTGACTCCTGACGCTAGAAATGTGTAACCAGGTATATGACAAATTGAATAATTTGTGAATATACACACCTTAGTGATAATCTTGCTGAGTAACGCAAAAAAAAAAAAAAGCAAGAAAGTAATGACATCAAATTGGAAAGATGTAGCTAACACAATTCTGACACCAACTTTGCTTTTTAATGTTTCGTGTTTCGTCCTTTTCTTCAGAAATACGTTCGTCGGTAAAAAGTATTCAGTTTTCCGTCTGAAATACGTTTGGTGTAGGCTATAGTTATAGATGATGGTATATCGCGAAAATGTTTTGTGCCAACATACCCTTGAAAACGCTATAGTTTCTTGCCACATATATAATTCGTTGATATTCTTCCGACATAACGTAGCTGTCTGCAGACCAATAACAAGCATCAAATATTACAATAGCGGGATTCTTACTGGCTCAGTGAATAGGGTAACAGCTCCAAGTACAAGCGAAAACCAACAATCTTTTGGTTATCTGAACGTACATTGAAACCCAGCAAACAGTCAAGTTTTCCCGCGATAAACCAGCATCTCTAGCTGTGGTAAATTCAATAGAACCCTTATTATTCGATAATTTAAAAATATAACCTTTCATCACTAAACGAAAATGCTTTATGAGTTAAATACATTAAAATCAATTGTGGCTTCACTTCATTAATCTGAACTCATTTTAACATTTAGATGTAAAAAAAATTTTTTGTGGGGAGGGGGGGGGGTACTTATAATATTGAAGTTTTACTATTTAGGGCAAAGAGTTTGTAGCTTGTTGAACTGGAATACTTTCATTCTTAGAAATAAAAATAATACAAAACCCAAAAAGTTTACGTTTTCATGTGACTGAATTAATAAAATATTAACATTCGCGAGTGAAATATACGATTAGTGAAAAAGTAGCCTCCCTAAGTGCAGCAGTCACAAGTATGTCAAATTATTAGTAAACGATAGAATACTGTAGGCCTAGAGCTATAGTATAGGCCCTAGTCTTGTGCCACAAAACGCCGGTTCGCCAACTACGTTCACCTGACCGAACTTTGGAAGTGAAGTGTTGAGAGGTGACATGATGTGAGTATGGAGCAGCGGTGGAACACGGGTGAGGGTTGGAGGGGAGGGGGGGGGATGGTAGACACCGAGGAAATCCGCCGACCAACGGCATTGTCCGGCACGATTACCACGTGTAAAATATGCCTTTTGCAGATGGACGGGAACAATCAGCAGGCCTCCCCGCCTCGTGGGCTTCAGACCCTTAATCAACCGCAAAAACTTTCAAGCGAATGGTGGGGTTGTATATTAACACATGCCACAGCTGTTTCCCTCCCTTCCCCCGTGTCTTCAAGCAAGTGGTTGCGTCTCTAATGCCCTCTATGTCAACAAGAAGAGACTCGTCAGCCATCAGCATCCTAGACTTAGCAGTCTTATAAACGCCTTGGCCATAATTATAGCCAGTGTTTTTTGGTAAAAGAACTTAGCAACAACTTGTTTCAATGCTTTGCGTGTACACCTGCAACTATGGTTCGTGGTTATTGGCAGAATATGATAGGGCAGAGGCGTGGCTCATTTGACTGTACCAACCAGAACAATGTTACCGCGACACTACACGTCATCCGTGATCTGCGGGTAGGACCCCGAGACCACAGAATATATAGGTAGGGACAGAAATTTCCGTTGAAAAGACTTTTGCCCCACTTTGTTTCAGTGCCTTACGTGCACAACTGCAGCTCAACTTCATGGCTCTTGACAGTGTTTTTGTGCATAGACGTTATTCAATTGACTGTGCCAATCAGTACACGGATAACTGTTACACATCAGGTCCACACGCTGGATGTTACGGCATCCAATCACTGACCACATAGCAGTGATGCAGGTGTGCACGTAAGGCACTGAAACAAAGTGATGCAAAAATCTTTTCGCGAAATTTCCTATCCCTACATATCGTAATACTGACATGAAATAACGTGGCGTCTCATTTGATACGGGCGAACTTGGCCGCTTATTAGCTGCCCGAGGCTTGTTAATACCAAACCCGTGTCTGTTTGACTTCTGCATACTACGGCATATTTCCTACTGGTCTAACTGCCGTTTAGCAGTGCAGCCGCCTTACGTTAATTGGTTGTAGGCATTTCCACTATGTTGCTGGCTAGCGAAGCCATTTTTCTGAAGTGTGTGACAGAGTTCGCCGTTCTACCGGCCATTTCACTTCTGTGTTCCTAATTACACAGTAAAAAAAATGTTGTAATTTTACAAAAAGGTTTCTTTTGGAAACCAGTTTCTAAAAAAGTTTTTTGTAACACTAAGAAAATATTTTGTAAAATTTACAAAAATCTTGTACATTTACAAATTTCTGTGTATATTTACAAACATTTCTGTAAGTCTACAAATAAATTTCGTATATTTACAGCTAATATCTGGTTAATTTTTCAATAATTGCTTGAAGTGTTAGCGACATTTTTTTGGAAACTAGTTTTCAAAAAACAATTTGTGAAAGTACGAAATGTTTTGTAAAAAGTGAAAGGTTTCCTAGGTTTATTTTGTTTCAATTCGAAAAATCTGCTCATTAGCATTATTTTACTAGTTCCCAAAGTTGTTAACGATATTTGTAACCACTTTAAAAGGTTTCTGACATCTTACTTTTATTATCTGACTGATAATGTTCTGATATTACCTTACAAGAATTTTCTTGTAAATATACATTTTTTTTACTGTTTATTCTGTACCGAGATACTGAAAGTTAAAAACTTCCAATCACTGACTATGAATCAGAGAAACATATGTGCACACAATACATTGAAACAACATGTTGCAGAGTTCATTTCACCGAACATCACTTGCTCTAGCCATAGTTGATTACTTATTGGCGTACCGTACGAGCAAGTACCACGTAATTTCCCCACGAGCCATTTCCTTATTTATTACTGGTTTGTAGTCGTCGAAGGTGTGACAAAACAGCTGTTATCCAAATACACAGCCTAAATGGAAGTGAAGTAGCTTATATACGTTTTTGACATTCAACATGACCTAGAATAAATTCGCGAAATACACGTAACTATATATCAATAAGCAGTGACATGGAAAATTCGCGTTTTTATTTAGGCACGAGCTAGAATTGTAGCAATTGTAAGTTCGTGTCACTTTCGCAATTGCTCTTGACATATTTGACACCTTGTGTAAGTCGCTGAGCCAATAATAAAAATTGAACTCAATGCAGACCCGTATCACCGTGTCAGCGAAGACTGAAGAACACGTGTTGTTTGCTTGAGTGTACATATATTCTTGGAGGTTAGCCTACACGTTAGTAAACCCATGGATTGTTCCGGTCTGTATCAATAAGGCGTTAATATGCATGTCTGGGTATAGACATATTTTTGTGCATCCGAGGCCTAGAAGTGCGGGATTTGACCGTCACAGATATTGCAGAGATGTAATTCCAGAAGTGCCTGGGTGAAAACAGTAGGGCTATATACCGACTTAAATGTAACATAGTTTACATACAGCTGTAGGAATAGACGTCACCCAGTAAGGCTGAAATATCCATAGATTATTCTCGGTAAAGTGAGCAGTTTTATAGGCCGTATTTAATTATTAATTTAATCTAATTTGAGATTTCCCGCAGTTTTTTCTGATAAACATTACCACGTCTCTGACAAACACTGTTTCCAGATAAATGGTTTAAGGCTAGCAGAAGTTTACACGCAAGGCCACAACAAATTTCGAATTTATTAAGCCTGTTGAGAGGGCCTTAAAAATGCTTAATCAACCGTAAACAGCCTATACGCACTTTTCCTGGAGATTAGCAGCGTTCATTACTCGCCCGCTAATACCCCCATCCCCTTGTTAAGGGCGTCGCCTAACTTGAGCGGTTTTGATCGTTAGAGGCTCAGAAACGACTGAACTGTATGCGCGTACCACACGCCACATCGACACAACGAGCCAAGCGCTGAACTAGCGTTTTAGATTCCCGCCGATCCATTTTAAGTGATGACCATATAATTTCATTGGTGGAAAGTCTACAGCACAGTTCAGTGCAAGATTCTGAGTTTCGTATATATCCGGTTAGTACATTTTGAAGTACGACAGTTTATAATGGCTGTTTATAGCAGTGTTGGAGATTAATTAACAGTGTTTTAACGAGCGTGGTGTCTTAACTAAGATATTCCATATTTGTCCGAATTGTGCTTTCTTTTAGTACATTGGTACAATGAGAGCCCGAGGAATATAATCTCAAAGTAATATTTTACCGTACGTTTCAACGCATTTGAAGCGCGTGGTAAGGTTGCGTCCTTTAATTTCGTGGTTGGTTTATTGAAGTGCCTTGTGTCATGTCCACAAGAAAAAATAATATTTTGTGGTAGCCACAAAATATTTTGTCGGTATTCATTCACCCTGCAAAATAATTATTGTAGCGACCACAAAAAAATTGTTGCGGACACCACAATATTTTGTAGTCACCATTAAATAATTTAGTGATTTGCAGGGAAAGTTTTTCTTTCCGTGTAGGGACAGACGGTTTTCGCAAAACGTTTTTTGTCCCGCTTTGTTTCAGTGATTTACGTGCACATCTGCAACTCAGCTTCGATGTTATTGTCTGTGTGTGTTTGTGTGCAAAGCCAGTCGTCGCACATTGAATTGACTGTGCCATTCTGAAGAATATTAACTGCGACAACACGCATCTGTGATTGGCGGGTATAAACCACAGACGCTGGGACATCCAGTCATTGGTAGAGCCCACGATTTTTGTTGAAAAGAATTCTGCAACAGTTTGCTTCAATGCCTTATGTGTACATACGCAGGTCTGCTTCGTGGTCAGTGATTGGCTGTTTTAAATTCTCAGCGTCTCGGAGTTCTACCCGCAAATTACAAACATGTGGTGTCGCAGTAACCTTGTTCCTGTTGGTACAAGTCAAATGAGCCACGCCTGCGCAATTATACATTCCGCCAATAATCAAGAAGCAGACCTGAAGATGTGCACGTAAGGTATTGAAACGAATTGTTGTAGAATTCTTTTCACCAATTATCGTGGGTTCTAGTCGTTGCCCACGAAGCAGAGTTACAGGTGCTCACGTACGACACCCAAACAAAGTGGTGCAAACATATTTTCTCGAAAACTTCCTGTCCCTAGTCATGTTATAACTAGAGACGTGCAAAATTCGCGTTATCATATGGTAGCAGACTAAACTTCACTTTCCTATACATAACAGAGCGTAATCTGTGATTCAATTGGCCACGAACTTTTATGTGTTGTCATTTACGTGTGTTTCGTCTTTACAGAGATTGGTCCAGGGGGGTGACACCGGTATAAGGGACTTGTGTTGCTTATTTTTTTGTCAGTAGTTGACGTTATCTGAACAACGAGAATGGGTTCGCTAGTAGCCAACATTTATTTACGTGACGTTGTTAGGAGTTTGTCTACCATTTCATGTTTTTGACTGATCTTGCTTTGTGGTTATGTGGCAAACTTCACAAACGTTTTGGGGTGTGTGTATAGATGAACATTAATGCAGTCGCGATAAATACGTATATAATGTCTCTACCATATTTGTGGGGACAAAACGTGGCGTGTGTCGTACTTACAGGCAAAATACGTCCAGAAAAATGTGTCTGCGGTCCAAAAACCAAACATAAATATAAACAAACAGGTCATGAGGGTGGGGAGGGAGAGAAAGAGCTGCTCTGCGCATGCGCAGGTTGGAATTTTACATTCTCGCCACTGAGAGTTTGGTGCGCTGCTGTTCCCCTTAGAGCAGCGAGGTCAGAATAAGCGACATCAGTTATAAGCTTCAGTTTCCTCTCTTTCCATAGGAGTAGGTGCTCTGTGGATTGGCCTCTCTACCGTGTAAGCATTCTCCGCGGCAAGTCACAAACTATATCGGCCAGCGGGAGACGTCGAACGAGCCTATACTTACTTGGAGTCTAGACAGCTGTCAGAAAATAACGCGAATTTTGCATGTCTCTATTTATAACCTCAGAGTTCGGCAGACGCCTAAAGGTACGGTTTCTGACGAAAATGTGTTTGGACGAGTACGTCCGAAATCCTCGTCAGAACATGGTGGATACATTGTGTACGTTTCCCGATATTCTGATAGTCAGTACCTACGTTTCTGCTGCCTATCAAATATGAACGTTCTTGATTAATTATATTTTCTTGGAAGTCCGTTAAATGGTGGAAAAACTTGCATCCATAGTAACCGTAGTCTAAGGGTACCCAGTTTGACGAATCTTGTGAGACCGGTAAAATTCGTGGGTTCAAAGACCTGTAGGCTAGCTTCCAAACATGTATGTGAAATCCTGCAGACAGCAGCTGTTTATTAGCTGCTCGCTGATACAGTGAAATTGGCCTGTATTCAACTACAGAATTATTACTGGCTCAGCTACTTCCAGGAAGTTTAGAGTAAGTCAACGTCCAATTGTGAACGTGATGCAGACCTGTAGTTGTAGGAACTCTAGCTTGTTTCTAAAAGAAATTTTTCAGGCCTCTAGCTGATGCACTGTTCACGGCTCGCCACTTTGCTTGGGTAGGTATTGGCAGAGAACGAACGCCTCCAGCAGAACTTGTTGAACCAGCGGCATACAGCACATTCAAGGCTTGCGCGCCGTGCAAACCTACTACAGGCTGTTCACTATTAACGGAGTACTAAGTAGAACTTATCATTAGAGACACTGGAAAATCGCGAAAATATTTAGCATAGTCTCCAATAAACTGTAGTATCTCAATCGTGACGAGTGTGAACAGTTTTCTGGCAAATCACACACGTTCTGTGTTACAACTGTTCAGTTCTAATTGGGTCTGTTGAAAAGGGACACAGTGCGTCATATAAACTATAGCCAATATAGATGCAATACCTTCAGTGTTATTCATAGCATGTTGGAGCCTAGCAAACAATCAACTTTTCCCGCGATTTACCAGTGTCTCTACTTATCATTTATTAAAAATATGTTTTATTGGGCAAATTGATGTTAACTTTTGAGAGTGTTGAAACGTTTACACTGGTTTCTAGTTACATGGAAGTTTTCATATTAAAAATAGTAAAGATGACTGCAAAATGGCTGAAAGAAAACTTTATGCAATGCTCACTCTATTGTGAACGGCGTATACCAACACTACTGTGTCCCCTACATGTGAAAACACCCGTACGTAAACCTAATCCGGGTTACCTTGGTGGACGACCTACGCACTTGCTCCTTTACCACCGCAGTATTTTTAACTTCATGTAGTCGTAATGACGTAGAATAACATTTTTTAAAGGGAACTATTTCGCAGCACCGTAGAACTGTTTAATCGATTCGGGCTGCTTATTGTGACGTTCACAGAAAAACGTTACATCAAGTTTTATGTGAGTAATGCGTGGATACCTGGTTCAACTACTATAGCCGGCTGGCTTCCACAATCCTGTGTACTCTCTGTATTCAGCTACTTGTTTCATTAAATGCTGCGCCAGTTATACAACTGACAAGGAAGCCCGGGAGTCAGTGAGTGTTTTCATTCTGGTCTGCTATTGGACCACGCTCCTCATAGAAGCGTTTTAGTGAAAGTCCCCCAATCGCAGAAGTAAATAACTTGTAAAGCAGTTTGAAATGTAAAGTATCCTTAAATTAATTCGCGAAATGTCAGTGTCTGTAATAATGAGTAGAGATTATGGTATATCGTGAAAATGTTTTGTGGCGACATACCCTTGAAAGCGCTGTATTTTCATGCAACTTGTATAATTGGGTGATATACTTCTGCAACAACGTAACTGTCTGCAGGCCAATAACAGTCATAAAATATTACGATATCGGGATTCTTATTGGCTCAGTCAAATAGGGTAACAACTCCAAGTCAAAGTCAGCAATTTTCTGGTAAGCTGAACATGTGTTGAAATCCAGCAAACAGTCAAGTTTTCCCGCGATAAACAATCATTAGAGTCCCAGAAATTTCGCAGATTCAACTGAGGAGAGGTTGGATTTATAAGTCAAGTATATGTTGGAAACTTTTTCGATTGGGTTATTGTTTATTAAATGTGACCTTGAGGACTCCGAACCAATGGCGGACATGCATAAAAACACTCATGGACTCCCGCGCTAAATCGTCAAATGTACAACTGTCCACTCACTGGAGCAGCAGTCAGTGTACAAGTATCTGAAGACATAGTGTACACAGGACTGTACAGTACAGCCTGCTGGTCGTTGAACCCACGAAATATCCGGAACTCTAACCATCATCTCTAATATTGAGTTCTTCTACTTGTGTATGTTAGGAACAAGAATATGTGAAGGCTAGATCATAAGAACATAACACAAGTTGTGATTTTTCCCATTGTTAGAGATGATGGTTTATCGCGGGAAAACTTGACTATTTGCTAGACTTCAACATACGCTCAGCTTATGAAAAGATAACTGGCTTTCGCTTGTACGTGGAGCTGTTGCCCCAATTTGACTTAGCCAATAAGAATCCCGTTGTTGTAATATTTGATGCCTGTTATTGGTCTGCAGACAGCTACGGTGTGTCAGTGGTTTCAAGGCTATGTTGGTGCAAAACATTTTCGCGATATACCATCATCTCTACCCATTGTATTTCTGTACGACACCATTGTCAACTATATACTTTCACTTTTTTTCAACGTTTTAGGAGGAGTTCTCTAGGGGAAACAGATGTCAGTTGAATTTATTGCTCTTAGAGTATATGAGGCAATTGGTTAACGATTTAAGATTCGCCCTTAGTACTCGCACGCTCTCGGACCTTAATTACACAACATTCAAAGCGGTAACACATAGGCCTATATTACTTGTGCAAATTGTAGCAAACATTTCTAGCTACGATTCTACCGTTGCGTTTTATCAATTCTCTCTCTGAAAATATATATAAAATTGATGCGAATTCGTCGGTTTTTTTCTGAATTCGTTGATATTTTTGCTTACTGACCTAAGAGTTAATAATTTAAAAAACATCCAAACTAAATTGGTATTTTCTTCATTATTGATAAAATTACGTTAAAGAACATTTATTAGTTTCCGAGAAAATATTACAAAAGTGAGTTGTTCAATAACAACCTTTTTGCGATCGAAAATTGGAAAATTAACACGATTACAATATATACCAAAAGGATGGCAGCAAGAGCATCTCACCTATTCGGCGCCATATTGACAACTGGTCGGGGGACCAATGCAGGTTAGACAACGTGTCCAAATGATGTTCCCGGTACGAATACAGGGTTGCCTACAGTAGCGAAAATAAAATATCTAAATAACAAGTCACCGTCGTTGACTATTATTTACATAATTAAACACGTATATACATAACACGAATGGTTATTTGAGGATTTTCTCCCACAAAATAAAAACGTTTTTTTTCTTTCCGTGATGTTTCAATTCCCAGATGATTTGTTTTGTCAGTTATAAATTGTACAGATATGTGATAAAGATATTCGCATATTTTTGCCTACAGAGTAAGCAGGAGGAGGTTTGATGATGACATTGGTATGGAGCAGCGACGGAATGCCAGAGTGGGTAACACACAAGAACTCCGAGAAAACCCGCTGACTCCTCGAAAATCCTCCAAGAACACATCCAATATTCACAAATCACTACAAATGTGTAAGTTATATATTGTCAGCTTAAGCGTATTCCTCTGCCTTTAGCTGCGAGTTAATGTAAGATTTAACCCAGCAAAATAAATGAGTTTATGCGGAGTTCCTACAACCGTTTTAAGATCAAATAAGAATTGTCGTAGAGTAAGGTGAAGTTTTTAGTACGACAGTTTTAGTTTTTGCACAGCAACTGTTTGTCGTTTGCCAAACAGTAAGTAGTAAGTTTAGGTGGCTGCCTGACAAGGCTGCCTAACTGCGTGCAGATATGCAACATAAAGAATTTTATTCCAGCACTGCACAATGCGTGTGATATATGCTTAGAAATAGTATTCAAAGAAAGTTGCATGCGAATATATATCTATCAATTTATAAAGTATTCTACTAACCTTTACAGGTTTATCTTCTTTGGAGCCGAAAATTGCATATTTTTTTCTTAAGGGAGAGTGTTTGACAATTATTCTGTATTTTCAATTTTTGGGACATAACATTTATTAAAATTGTATAATCAAAATTATTTTCTTCGACAAATCATTTGATGTATCGTAAACAGCTTGGCATAAATAATAATGGATTATTTAATTAACTTTTCATGCAGAATAAATGCAAGACAATTCTTGAGAGTTAACATATAATTCTCTTGCGATGATTCTCCATGACAAATTAATGAAAGATTTCATTATTGTTAATGTCAAGCAGTTTATCAAGAATATATCCTATGTTTTGTCGAGGATAAAATTTTGATAATACAATTTGAATAAATATTGTGACTCGAAATCTTAAAATACAATAAAATTGTTTAACACTCCCCCATAATGTATGAAAATAATGTACCGTAATATTAAAAAGATGGCACAATCATGTACAAAACAAGCTTTAATTTGATACAATACCAAAAATGATAGGAAACCGCCGAATGTTTTTATGTTAAATAAAAAATTTCAAAATTTCAAATTTTTTTTGTTACTTTTAGAAATGTACTTTAAACACAAAAATATTTTACAATGGGTTTTTATATGCTTCAAGCCGTAGACAGTGACGTGTAGTATCGATGTTTTTTTTTCATTTCATTGTATTTACTGGTTTTCAAGTTATGTGTGAAGTAAAAATATGCAAATTTTGACTTTGAAGTGCCATTACGAGAAAACTGGTTGAGTTAATTTTTTTTTTCGTTGAAGGTAAATGTACTCTTAAGAAATGTCTACAAAACCAACACTACTTCATACAAATATATAATTATGGTATTTCCCCGCTTGAACGCCCTAAAGAATCTAGAGTGAGGTTTGATGCGCGTGTCTCGGTGGCTCTTAGCACTCCCTCACTACAATCCCTCGGAAGCGCAAAACACATCCACACACACGGTCATATTTACTGCAACGTAGACAAGAACTGCTGATGTTAACGTTGTACCTGCTATGAATTTCATTGTCATAAGACGTTTTACAAAGGGCTTCATCTTCGCAATCGAAACTACACGCGCGTTATCAAGAGGAGGAATGGACGGGGGAAACAGTCACTGTATTATTGACAGAAATTAGAACTTGTAGATAATTGTGGATTGCACTGAGAGTAAAGCCTTATTGTAGGTTATATGGTTATACGGTTATTGATTTGTATTGCTGCCTTGTATTGGCAGGACGATGGTACGTACAGTAAACGTTTTTGAAAGTGTGGAATATTGGTAATACTCATTTGACATTGTAGTTCATGGTTTGCTTATTCATAAGATGCAGGTTATTAAATGTTTTCTACAGGAAAAGTTTTGACCAATTATTGCAACGCTGAAGAACGTACACAACAAACTAAAATGTTGAATACTTAAAGACGTGTAAGTTTTTCTTTTGCAGACAAGCTAGAATTCACTAGTTCACCCGAACATACTCCGCGACGTTATTGGTTGCAGGCGTCCGTATCTTTGTGTGCCCGTAGTACAGGGTAGTGCGCATTTTATAGCAGAATGAGAGAGAGATTTTGGTCAGCGCATAACATTGAGGTCTTTAGCGCTGGTGAAGGGTGACATGAGGTGAGTATGGAGCAGCACCGGAATGAAAGGGCGGGGAAAATGGGAGATCCCCGAAAAAAATCCCACCGACCAACGGCATTGTCCGGCACGATTACCACATGCGAAAATCCGGGGACCGACCCCGCTGAGAATTGAGCCCGGTTCGCTTTGGTGGGAGGCGAATATGCTGACCATTCGGCCACCTCGGCCCCCATTTATAGTAGACCTTATATCACTGGTCGGGAAAGTCTGTCAGGTGTCCCTCACAAACTGCCGGCCAACAACAGAAGTTACATGAGCACACAGCAATTTGGAGTCAAGTTCGCGGTCCGATAATAACCCGAAGTTAGAATGGTTCTACAATTTATAAAACATGTAGACGTTAAAATGTTAAGAGCAACATTTCACGCTGAGAAGTTTTCTTGTAACAGGGTTCTCAATTAATTATCTCAGTGGTTGCAAGCTTAGTAGATAAAGCCCTTTCGGCATTAGGACTCCGTGCACATTAGAAACACCGTTCCGACGTCCTCCAACATTGCTAAGAATGGCCTGTCCGGACTGTCGTTCCTCAAACTGCAATAACTAGCTACATGCGCAACTGACATAGTGTAATGCGTTTAACGTTGATAGGCCTACACTTTCCAAAAAATGATTTGGTGACTTCTTAAGGGTGTTCAAGTGCGATAAAATCATAATTTTATATTTATATGAATTACTAATAGTTTTGTAGACGATACTTGTGAGTACAGTTTTCTCTTACGAAACAATTTTAACTGGCATAGTTTTCTCATAACGGCGCTTCAAAGTCAACATTGGCATGTTCTGCTGCCATGTAAATAGTGAAAACTAATTGACCTACGTAAGTGAAATAATTCACAGTGAAATAACATGCCACGGGATACGCAGCAAAACATTTTTTAAAAATACCGTGAAATATTTTTTCAACTATTTTCTTGTACTTTTGCGATTTTTTTTTAAATTCAAAATATAACGTTATTGTCTTTTAAATACTTTATTACATAGCTCATGGGATGTAATGTCACCGTGAATTATTTTATTCAAGTAGGTCAGTTGGTTTTCACTATTTGCATGGCAGCAGAACAAGCAAATTTTGACTTTGACGCATCGCTATGAGAAAACTATGAAAGCTAAAATTGTTTTGTAAGAGGAAACAGTACTCACATGTATAATCTACAAAACTAACACTATTTTATAAATACATAAAAAATAATGATTTTATCGCAATTGAACACCCTTAAAGTGACACACTAAAAACGGTTCTGCTTTTCCTCATAGACAGGATGGGAAATTCATCATACTTCATCCTACAAATTATGCAAACAATGAGCATTATCACAGAATACGTTTGTTAACTTCAGTATGCATTTGATTTTTTTTTCTAAACACGGCTAGAGGTGCAACTATGGGCACTAGGGGAAATAATTTTACCCTGTGTTTACTTTCTTAGCACACCTTTACACAGGAATTTAAATTTTCGACATGTTTTTTTTTATACAAGAATCGGGACAATGTAAGTAACGAAAAAAAAATTACGATAAATAAAATATGACGACATTCCCACGTACAAGCAATTCCATTCCAAGTATATGTACGGTTTGTGCATCTGTTTTGTCGCGTAATTAATCGGTGACATTTGTCTTGTCCATGGCCGTGGAAGGACTGTCGGGTCTCGTCACGCGATGATCCTAGGCTACTCGCCAGTTCTTTTTTTTTTAAGCTCGTGTTCCTTTTGTCCGGTAGAAGGCATGGAGATAGAGAACGTGAGAGATAGGATAGGAATGAAAGGATAGTTGACCGGGGAAAGGGGAAAGGGGTTAAATCCTTACCGTAATCCGGCGTGGAGACGAGTGCGTCATGTAGGGCGAATAAATAACCGCCGCCGCGACGCCAGCGCTGTGGGAAGGTGACGGCCGCGCGCGGAACTAAATCGCGACGCATTCCAGCGGGACAAGAGGAAGAAGAGAGATATCGGAACGCCTCTCCTGCCGTCTCCCAGGATAGCAGAGCGAGCCGCGAGGCCCCGACCCCCCTCAGACCCCTAGCCCTGCCGTTCTTCCTTGACAGGCCAGGAATTCATCTAATTACAGTAACAAGAGACAAGGGTGGTGGCTCTAGGGAAGGGGTGGGTGAGGGTAAAGTGACGTGTGACTTGACATTTCTCCCTTCCTCCGGCACTACTTTTAGGGCAACAACGGCTCAACCAAGTACTAGCTGCCCAGTCTCTAGCAGAGCTGTACTATCTATAGTCGAACCTGTAATACTAGTGCTGTTTATTGTACCTGATAGATACTTCGGGAAATACGTGATGTGATGGTGTTGTGCATTAATTGAAGCTGAAGACATTAATTTAATTCTCAAGAATAGAGACAGAGAGACATATAAAGAGGCGATTATAGGGAACAGTTTTTGCCAACTATACGCAAATATTTCGACGGAGTGATGAACTTTTTATGAACTATTTGTAAAGCTGAAATTTAATATATTTCATTGAGGCGCAGGAGATACTGCTGAATGAATGCGTTACCTTGGCAAGTATTCCCTGATATAATGGGATAAAATATGTTATATTATGGCAATTTTATCTATATTTATCGCCAAAGACTTTTTGTTTTGAAATAAAATCTTTATCGTTTATTTATGCAGCTTACCCTACTAAAGTCAATAATATTAGAATAGAAAATAATAATTTTATACTTTTTAAACAAAAGCTATTAAAAAGCGAGTAAAACTTACGGCGTACTTTATTCATAAACTAAAATTGATAGGTTATGCATGTTGGTAAAGGTTGTAAAATTAGTATTTTGCGGAAAAAAAAAAAAAAAAAAAAAAAAAAAAAAAAAAAAAAAAAAAAAAAAAAAAAAAA
>PNEQ01044158.1:0-10879 GCA_003012365.1 Medauroidea extradentata
TGAAACATATTCCAAAGTCTGTGTAAATATATGTTGAAAGAGTTAAACCGTTTAGAATGCTGCGTAAGAAGGCGGCAACCAGTGAAATCGAACGTAGCTCCGTCGCTAGCGCGCCGCGAGCAGAATTCAAGCCGGTTGCGGGTGGGTAGGCAGCCCACTTGCCAGTTCTGTGTTGAATCGAAACACACTGTACAGTTGTGTACAATCACCAACATGTCTTGCAGCAGATCATATTATACACTAACAAACGCTAACATTCTAGTTGATAAACAATGCAAGACCTTGATCCGAAGAAAACGAAAGGATTGTAATGGAAAGATTTGTGCAGTTCTTGACAACGATGTCTTGTACACAGTAAAAAAAAATTGTATATTTACAAGGAAATTCTTGTAACGTAATATCAGAACATTATCAGTCAGATAATAAAAGGAAGATGTCAGAAACGTTTTTAAAGTGGTTACAAATATCGTAAACAACTTTGGGAACTAGTAAAATAATGCTAACGAGCAGATTTTTCGAATTGAAACAAAATAAACCTAGGAGACCTTTCACATTTTACAAAACATTTCGTACTTTCACAAAAAAAATTTTTGGAAACTAGTTTCCAAAAAAATTATTCGTAACACTACAAGAAATTATTGTAAACTGAACCAGATATTAACTGTAAATATTCAAAATTTGTTTGTAGATTTACAGAAATGTTTGTAAATATACAAAGAAATTTGTAAATATACAAGATTTTTGTAAATTTTACAAAATATTTTCGTAGTGTTACAAAAAACTTTTTTGGAAACTGGTTTCCAAAAAACCTTTTTGTAAAAGTACAAAAAATTTTTTACTGTGAAGCCGATGAAGGTGCCGGCCCTCGTAGCGCACTCGGTAAAGAGTCAGTCTGTGGTGCGAGGGGTCCCCAGTTCGCATCGTGGTTCGGGTATGTTTGTTGTGTTGTCCTTCACCTCATGTCATTCTCATAGACTATTAATACCTCGTTTTTAAAAGGCCGTAATACCCTCACGTTCACCCCCACCCCCGTTATGGTGAATAATGTCAGCATGGAGTGGTACTGGAACGAAAAACAGGGGTACACGAAAGGACCACCTACCAGGCCATCTTCATGTATTAGCCACAATTCCCACATTCAGAAAAGATGCTTCTGAGGCTATTCAAGGAATTACTCAGTTCGCTATGATGGGAGGCGAGCGCACTAGCCTCTACATAACCGCGGCAGCTGTGAATATGAAGCAGCAACTATGTAAGGGTAGCTGATGATGTAATTAGTTTATCTTAACTTTCTATTTCGATAAAATCAATTTGGTTTAATAAAATAACTTACTATTACCATTTTTATTAATAAAATTTCGTTTTATCCTCACAAATTAAACATATTACTTTCAAAATACATTTTAATAATTTCAAACACTGTGTAATAACTTTATTTCAACAAACTTACGTTTAATTATTTACTCACATACTAATTTCAACCTTATTGCTGATTTTTACGTTGTGTGAATCTGCTGCATTACGTTTCGTTTTCATATTTACTGCATCGACGTTTGTTAATTTAAAATATTGCTTTTTACTAATTAATTGGTAATACTATGGGGTAGTTTTTTCAATGGCGGGTAATCATTTTTGTGACCCACATTTTTTTTTTTTTTTTTTTTTTTTTTTTTTTTTTTTTTTTTTTTTTTTTTTTTACCTCGTGCAAATTGGAGGCATCTTTACGAACTAAACGCAACTTTTGTGAAAGTGATTTTATTTACCCCATGAAGCTGTACTCTCACTGACTTTAAATGTGTTTTTAAATGCGTGACGACACTAATCACCTTCGAAGTATACAAATTTCGTTCCACGTGGACCATTACTTTTTCCACCTTAAGTAAATGTTAAGTTCAAGGTAGAGAACAGCCAAATTTTCTTTAAAAACTCGTAACTCTTAGACGATTGCGAATCGGATTATACAAGTTTGGTTTATTTGGTAGGTCTTGGACCTCTCTATCACCCGCCTCTTTATTGACGTCTACTCCCGGAACATTCTGTATATATATATATATATATATATATATATATATATATATATATATATATATATATATATATATATATATATATGTATGTATGTATGTGTGTGTGTGTGTGTGTGTGTGTATGTTTGCTAGTAAAGTGATGATTTCACTGATACAGCCGTCTGAAAAATCCGTTTTCAGCCATTTTGTGATAGTTCGAAAATTATATTTTTTACTTATACACTGAAAAGAAGTTTTTACGAAGTATTTGTTTCAATATTACTTAAGCCAACAAAATATTTTGTTACCGGAACAAAATTCCAATAGCAACACACCTGTTTTTTTATTAGGCCTATTATTATTTTTTTTTAGAGATGATGGTTTATTGCGGGAAAACTTGACTGTTTGTTGGGTTTCAAAGTACATTCAGCTTACCAGAACATTACTGGCTTTCTCAGGTACGAGGAGCTGTTGCACTATATGACTGAGCCAATAAGAATCTCGCTTTTGTAATACTTGACGCCTTGGTCTGCAGACAGCTACGTTGTAGCGGTGTTTTCAAGCTATGTTGGCACAAAACATTTTTGCGATATACCATAATCTTTACTGATTTTGTTGACTCAAAAAGTGAGTTTCATACGACCAGGTACTTAACCAGACAGCATAATATTTGGATGACGCAAATATTATGATTAGTAGGAAGTACACAAATGTACATTTTGTTGTGTCAAACAAACCTTAATGTTTGTGCACGCTGCAATTTGTAGTCAGTAATTACACTTCAAGAGTGATTTTTGTCAGTTTTGTAACTATGTAGGCCTATTAGGATTATAGCTGTAAGAGTGTTAATGATACTTTATTCAGGTGCCAACTGCTAATGCGTTTATCCGTGTTAGCTGTTACCTTTGTATTTGGGAAACAATTTTGAATTGCGACTTTGTAATGAAACCCTATCACAAAATAATTACGTATACAGAAGCGAAATTACGAGATGGCACCTATGTTGAAAGTGTACTCGGCCATGTATCTGCTGAACGAGACCTTGAGTCGGATTGGCTACTTTGTACTGTTGAGTATTATCCCGTTTTAAAATTTATACACAGAAACAACAGAAAATCGCGGAAAAATATGAATATTCACACTGAGCAAAAATTTTTTTGGTAACATACAAATATGTCTGTATATTAACAAATATGTTTGTATGCTTTGGTGTAGCTATTAGCAACTAAAATATTGTATTTCTCACAACAATTGTTTGAAGAGACGCAAAAAATAATTTCAAACCAGGTTCTCATTTTTTTGTAAAATAACAAAATATTTTTTAAAATGTTACAGACCTTTGAGGGTTATATTGTTTTAAAATGTTACAGGCCTTTGAAGGTTATATTGTTTCACATCTATGTAAAAATGCATTCCTTTAGTCTTCTCAGCTATTAAGAAATTTTAAACCACTTTAATGACTTGCGAAATTCTTGTTATAGTTCCTAGATAAATAAATGATTTTACATTACTTTACAAGCTCTTTCTGGTAAAGGTACGATTTTTTTTTTACTTTACTACGTGCTGTGCATAACAATGAAGGTTTTGTATCGATATTGGTTATAGTTAATTTGAAGAACTGTTTCTCTCCTCAACAGGTCCAGTTAGAAATGTGTATGTGATTTGTTCCGGAATGGTTTACACATGTCACAAAGTACATCAGCCAATAATAGCAGGGTTAACGATACTACAAACTGTGTTTCTAGTCAGTATGTAATCAAAGGTGTCAATCACCTTGCACCTTTCACGCCAACCTCTAAGTTTACGAAAATCTGGAAGCCCTGTCGTAAGTTGGTTATTACTGAAATCTTCAACCTGCCCTTACCTGAAGAGATCCAAGAAGATCGAAACACGAGTACGTCATTCTTATCCTTGGACGACCTTACGGTTATGGTAAGAATTGGGTTTTCCAATTGCTATATTCCCACCGTAGCGTTTGGTGTATTGAGCCTTACGATAATGTTTACAGATTTTCTTAAGGCCATGATATTTCATATATTTCAAACAATTGCAAATAACTGGAATATTTTTTAACCAAATGCTTTGAAAAAAAACGAGACTGCGTATAGCCATACGAGACACAATTTTACCAGAGCGTTTTTTTTTTAATAATGTGCCGTTTGCTAACAAAAAATTATTTTGCTAAATTTTGAGCTTATTTTGACAACGACATATGTGATATTTCAGGGGTGGGGGGAATGTGTTTTGTGTATTGCAGCAGAAAAATTAAGATACAAACGATGATGTATACGCGTTAAAACTGTAAGAATGAATTTTTGATATATGTATTGATTTGCGTTAAAAATATTTTCGAAACCACTGCAAAACCACTGCAAAACTAAAGAACGTTGGCATGAAAGGTACAAGAAAATTGACACCTTTAACGATACCACAGTTAATTGGAGTACTTGAAATATTTTCGCGATTTTCCGGTGTGTCTAATATTATAAATGTATGGTGGGGCTAGGCATCACATCACATATTCGGCAGAGCCTACTTCTGCGGACTATGCTCAAGTTTTCAGTCGCATGCGAATTGCAAGCCGAGAGGTGTTTTCAGGACATGGAGAAACGTTTCTTCGATTTAAGGGCTTGTTCCTGAGTTTTTTTCGGTCTGGTGACAATAACTCAAATAGTATTTAACCAAAAGCTTTGAAAAAAATTGAGCAAATGTGCAGTCACACGATGCACAATAGCGTGAATGCGTTTTTAAAAATAATGTACCATTCGTCAGCAAAAAAAAAATATTTTGCTTAATTTTTGCTTATTTTCACGACAAAAAACGTGGTACTTTGGGTAATGAAATCTAAAAAACTGTCCAGTACGTTTCTACAAAAATTCAGCTGCAAATTATAACATATAAGTGTCAAAACTGTGGAGCAAAATTTTGATACGAGTATTGGGTAGCAATAAAAAAATATTTTGGAAATCACTGCAAAACTCGGTAACAAGGCCTTAAGAGAAGCCGAACGATAAAACAATCGCAATGTCCACCGTACGCCATTTATAATTAGAGACAGTGGTGTACGTCGACCGACCATGACATGACATGAAGTCCTACGATGTAGAAGGTAAGAGGAATAAAAAAAATAGTAAAAGAGGGATACTAAGAGTTCTACGAGAAAACCCGCAGGTCATACTGAAGAAAAGTATTTTGTGGCAGAGATAAAATATTTTGTTAATATTGACACTACCAAACATTTTTTTGTGATCCTCATAAAAAACATTTTGCTGTCGCCGCAAAACAATTTGGTAGGGACCACATGCTACAACATTTTTGTTTTAGCGAAATGGCGACGTCGGACGTGTTTACCACATATGCCTAACATCTGCATCGTCCCCGTCCGGAAATCGAGTTCAATTCGGTGTTTCGGGTTTCGGTAGACGAGCAGTCTGACCACTACAGCACTGTGGTCTTTTATTTCTTGCTGTTTGGGCCCCCTTCCAGCTTGGGACCGCGGTTGGCAAGTGGCTTGAGTACTAGCCTCCCACCATGGCGATCCGGGTTCCATTTCCAGGGGGGGGGGAGGTCGCTGTGGCCGAGTGGTCGGACCATTCGCATCCCACCAAGGCGATCCGTGTTCGATTCCCGGCGGGGTCAGTCACCGGATTTTTGCATGCGGGAATCGTGCCGAACGATGCCGTTGGTCGGCTGGTTTTCTCGGGGATCTCCAGTTTCCCCCGCCCCTTCATTCCTGTACTGCTCCATACTCACCTCATGTCAACCCTCACCAGCGTTAAAGACCTCGATGTTAAGCGCTGACCAAAATCTCTCACTCACTCCATTCCCGGTGGGGTCGGTCCCCGGATTTTCACACGTGGGGATAGCTTGTTGTCGGGTTTTCTCAGGAATTTCCCGTTCCCGTTCCCCCACCCCTTCATTCCGGCACTTCTCCATACCTTATGCTGAAGACATAGATGTTAAGTTCTGACCAAAATATCTTCATATCACTTCCCCTTTCACCTTGTTCGTCTGCGGCAGCTGGAAGACGAAATACCATCATTAAAATCACTAGGCCTAATTATTTTGCGAAAACAATTTCGCATCAACTTGTTTCTATGCCCTACGTGCACATCTGCAGTTATGATGCATGCCCAGTGAAAGTAAGGTTAATCATACTACAGGTTAGAAAGATCATTGTTAAAAATTTGTCACGGGGAAAATTTCTGCCGCTTGAGCGCTGGTATCGGTAAGAGGTGTAACCTGAGCAATCACAGAGTTTTACTGAATTTTAAGTTACATTACGTTGATAATTTAAAACGCGAAATTGGTTTCTATTTCACTTTAAAATGAAGTTAAATGACTTCCGAAATTTCCAAGCCTATTTAAATGTAATTTTACTAAAGTTTCGTACTTTTCTAGTCCCTTAGCGATAGCAGCGAAACTAGCGTCAGAAAATTTCCCAACGCTAAACTCTCCCGCAGTGGCGGCTCGTTGGTTGTTGCCAGGTAGGGTTGCAGTTGCCAAGAGCTGTACAGGGTTGTGCGCTGGTTGACTCTACAGCCACTGACACGCTGATGTGCAGGTGCCCCTTACTACTGAGTGGTCACAACACATCTAGTAGCCGGCAAATATTTCATGGTCGTTGGTCTACGGCGCGTCCATCAAGAGTGTACAGTTCCGACTATCTGCAGCCCCACCTGGCAACAATCCACGAGCCGCCACTGCCCATAAGTAAAGGCCGGAAAAATTCGCGTGTTCACTAACCTGTAGGTTAGCCCCCAAGAATATTTGTGAAATCGTGCAGACAGCAGGTGTTTATTGGCTGCTCGCTAACACAGTCAAATGGGCCTGTATTCAGTTACAGTTTTATTATTGGTTCGGCTACTACCAGGAAGTGTCGAGTAAGTCAACGGCCAATTGTGAACGTGATACAGACCTATAGTTGCCGGAATTCTAGCTTGCGCCTAAAAGAAAACGCGAATTTTGCAGGTATCTACCCGTAAGGAAACACATTTCATTCCAACCTATAGTAGAATTAACCCTAGTGAAAGTTAGAAGCACAAATATTTCACGTAAGAGTTCCAGGTTAGGTTAACTGCCAAGAACGAATAACTCGCTGTCACTTCTCTGGTTAGATGACGGCTGTTTTGACACCCCTTTAACGACTGCAGGCCAGTAGGGACCCCTGTTTTTAGCGAAAAGAATTTTGCCTCACTTTGTTTCGGTGTCTTATGTGCACATATGCAGTTCTGCTTCGTGGTCAGTGATTGGATATTTTAACTGTCGCGAGCCTTGAGATTATACCGGCAAATCACAGACGTGTGGTGTTGCAGGAACAGTAGCGGATTTAAGCTTTTTTTCTTAGGGGGGGCGGGGAGTATACCTTAAGAAGTATATATACCCACCCCACGAACCAAAAGCGGAAAAACAGAAATGTAAATAATTTATCTTTGTGGAAACAGCAGGTGCAAGTGTCTGGTCCCCCCCCCCCCCAATCTACACTCATGTAACTCCCCTAGTTGGTGGACGAGAGGGGAGGAAACTAGCCTATTGTGTATAAGATACAAATGTTTAATAGTTACAATAATTAGAATGTGAAGAATTTTAGGAATTAATTAAAATAAATGTAGGGTATTTGTCAAAATGTGCAGCTGAATTGAATTATGTAATAAATGCGGGAGTGGCAGGTAATAAAAGTGTCCTTGAGGGGCGGAGCCATCTTTAGAAAGCTGTCTCCTAATTGGTCCAACTGAACCAACGCCTGCAGGGCAAACGACACACTGAAAAAAATACTTATTAGTCACTGCAAAATATTTTGTTAAAATGGACCTTACCAAAATTTTTTTTAGTGCCCTACAAAAAATTTTGCTGTTCCCAATAAAATTTTGCAGTGACTACAAGTAAATTTGTAACCACTACAAAAAAATTTGGTATGGTCCATTTTAACAAAATATTTTGCAGTGACTAATAAGTATTTTTTTCAGTGCAGGGAGGTTGGCGCCAGACAAGAGCATAGCTACGTCGTTGAGAGATTTTTGGACAGATGTTTTCGATCCGCGGAAGACGGCATTGAGACGCAGATAACGACGGACCGGGGTGCCCCAGGGAGTCAATTCAGGCTCCGGACACGTTTCAGAGATGATGTTAAATCAAGAGATCGACGGACCAGGTGATACCGTCGGGCGTTTTCAATTTATGCGTCGGGACGCCTACGAGTTGCGGTATTCGGACCGGGTATTTAGAAGTATTGTAAAGCGTCACAAGTTAGGGCGGCATACCGCTGACGACGCCATGGTAACCTTCGACGTATTTTAGCTACATATTGCTGAGACTAGCGGGCGTATATTCGTCAAGTGCAAAACCGACAAATCTTGCATAATAACGATAATTATACGGGAGGACAGTGAGAGCTTGTTATCTGGTTTAAACTGAACTTGCCGACTTCTTGTTACTCCACACACTGTACACCACAGAACTTTAGGTCGCCGCAAATTAAGTACAATTTTAAGATTCTGCATAGACGAATGTTTTTTTGTTGTGTTAGCTCTTGAAAAACGTACTCTAATTTTAATGAATGACAACCTAGTTGCACAAAACATTTTGAATCTGGAAACTAGACGTGTTTATTACATAGGCCCTACTACAGATACACTACATTCTGTGATGCAATTCTTAAAAACCACATTGGAAATCATAACCTACCAGACCTCACAAAAGATAGGCTCGACCTGGTAAATTTTGCAATAAATTTTGTTCTGCTGGTCCACGATTTTTTTTCGGGGATTTTCCGGTTACCCTGCCCCTTCATTCCGGTGTTGCGGCATACTGATATCATGTCACCCATCACAAGCACAAAATACCTAGTTGTTAAGTACTGGTCAAAATCTCTTCACTCATTCAAAAGCCTCTTGTCACGAGAACATACACCCACGAAAACCAACAGACTTGTCGAAACTAAATCGTTCATACTGAAATTAGATATCACGAGCCAATGGCTATTCGCTCAAATTTATCGACACAAGAATAAAAACAATATATTTTTAAGACATTTCTGAAAGTCTAGTAAAAATCCTTTACTTCAGATTTTTTAAATACAAAAATTTGTTGTTTTGCATTATTATAGCTGTAAGCTAACAACCCGCGAGATTAATTAAAGTTCAGTGTTAATTATTTAGCTAGTGTCATACATGAAGTTTTCGCTGGGATATGTTCCCGTAACGTCGACATTTTGATTTTGACATGTAGTTATAGGAAAACTATCCATGCTAAAATATTGTTTTTAAGTGGATAATATAGTCACTAGTAACATAATACTATAATACCAATTAATAAACACAAATTAAATTTTAGAATTTTTGACGCTAGAACGATCTTAAACTGCTTTCACGGTATAAAGAACCTAATAAAATCGAACCTATGTCATTGTATCAGTATCGCCATATCCTGTTACTTCAGGTTTCTGCAGTTTACCAAAAATATGTCAACAGGTTACTTTCTCTATCTTACTAGTTAGTATTCAACATTTACACATAACGTAAAACACTTCACAACAAATATATTTCAAACCATCACTTTCACTGCACACTAGGAACTGACAGTGTGTAAAGACACTCCGCCCCCCAATTCTGCTCACGTCTATGGGGTGTTATTTATGACAAGGCCGTGCTCTGACCAGTTTCTCTTCGACCTGACCACTCACCCTCCTACTGAAAACGTGTCGAACGGGACGTTAGACAAAATTAAAAAAAAAAATAACAGGAAATATATCCTCACAGCACAGAGCGCTTTTCGAGCAAGAACGAGCCTCGTTTACGTAAAACGGAGCTTAAGAGAGGGGAAAATGTTGTTTAACAATATTGAATTTTGCAGTTATGATAATGTAAAATGTACATATTATATGGGTGCTTATATTAAGTCATTTGTGAGTACTTGTGCATGGTTGAATATTATTTGAAAATATTTATTTGTACAATTTACTTTACTAAAATAACACACAACAGGTTCTTAAGGGGGGCGGTCGCACCCTCCGCCGTCCCTTAAATCCACTACTGTAGTTATCTCGGTAAACAAAAGAGCTAAATTATATCAGAATAGCCTGACCTGAATTCGAACCTGGGCCCTTGCGATTATAAATACAAGAGTTTTACAATTGCTCCACTTCGCTCAGTGTGTCTCACCAAATACTAAATCTTAGAGTTTATTCTTCAGTATGCTATGAAGGCTTTTTGCGTTAGGACTGATGTAACTAAGTTTGGTTAAGTTAGGTTGAGATAAGTGGTGTTAAGTTTGGTTGGGTAAGGTAATGTTGGGTTAGAGTGGATGAAAGCTAGAAATACACAGTGCAAGCTAGTGTAACATAATGCGATATAGTGATACTTAGAGCAAGATAGTGAAACTAAGTGCACCTCAGTGCAAGAATGTGCAACTTAGTGCAGTTGGTTCACTAGGTGGAGGTTGATTCAGGATAAATAGGTTGGGTTAGGATATGTTAGGTTGGGTTGGGTTAGGTAAGGTTGGTTTAGGTAGTGTTAGGAGAGGTTAGGTTGTGTTAGTTTGGACTGGGATGGATTAGGTTACATTTGGTTAGAAACGACGCAAGCTAGAAATAGTTGCAAGCTGATGCGACTTATTATAGTTAGTACATTTTGGTACAAGGTAGTGCATCTTGGTGTTAGATAGTGCCATTTGGTGCAAGATAATGCGACTAAGTGCAAGTGCAAATTAGGGTATTACAATTCAAGGTGGTTCATTTTAGTTAAAGTTAGAGCGAAAATCGCAACTCAGTGCAAGTAAGTGTAATATAGTGCAAGCAAGGTTAGTTAAAGATGGTATGTGTTTAGGTAAGGTAGGATTATATTACATTGTTGGGTTTGGTTAGGTTGTGTTAGGTT